>CAUYQV010167148.1:0-12058 GCA_963574575.1 Galagoides demidoff
TTTTTTTTTTTTTGAGACAGAGCCTCAAGCTGTCCCCCTGGGTAGAGTGCTGTGGCATCACAGCTCACAGCAACCTCCAACTCCTGGGCTCAAGTGAGTCTCCTGCCTCAGCCTCCCGAGTAGCTGGGACCACAGGCGCCCACCACAATGCCTGGCTATTTTTTGGTTGCAGCCATCATTGTTGTTTGGCGGGCCCAAGCTGGATTAGAACCTGCCACCTTGTGTGTACGTGGCTGGCGCCTTAGCCACTTGAGCCACAGGTGCTGAGCCGGTTTTAAAACTTTCTATGAGCTTTTTTTGGTTTATAAGGTGACAGAGTAGAAATAGTAACCAATTTGGTGTCAGTTTAGTTCTAACTCTCATTGTAAATATCTGTGTTGCTCTGGGCTCTGTAATGTAACCTATTGTGTGTTAGTATCTTCATCTGAAAAATAGAATTAATAATTATTTTAGGCCTGGTATGTTGATTTTCATGTTACAAAGTACTGAATTTTAGGTGTTACTTCATTTTGAGACAAGACCTATCCCATCTTTTTCCAGAAAATTTGTGAAGATTAATAATAAACTGTATATAAAGTAGTTTTAAAAACATATAAACTTATTTCACAGATAACAATGTGCTTATGCATGATGTCATAACCATGGCGAGAAGAGACCTTGAAGAGATTTTTGATTGTTGTGCTTCAAGTAATCTTTCAAGTTCACAGAAATCAGAACTTCAGTCCCTGCCTTTAAAAATTTACAGCACATGGCTGGGGGCGCCGGTAGCTCAGTCAGCAAGGGCGCCAGCCCCATACACCTAGGGTGGCAGGTTTGAAAAAAAAAAAAAAATAGAAAAACTAGCTAACCGTTGTGGCACACACCTATAGTCTCATCTACTTGAGAGGCAGAGGCAAGATGGCAGCTTAAGCCCAATAGTTTGAGGTTGCTGTGAGCTATGATACCATGGCCTTCAACTCAAAGCAGAAGAAACTCTAGCCTGGCTAGCAAAGTGAGACTCTGTCTTAAAACAAAACAAAGACAATAATAATATTCAGAGAATAGTTATTATGAAGTTAGGAAATTAGTTTTCCATGTGTAGAACATTTATATTTATGCTATTGTTTCAGAGCTATGATAATCTGGGATTTGGTGCTTAATAAATCCTTTTTTTAATTTTTCTGTTTTATTTTTCTATTTTTAGTAGAGATAGAGTCTCACTTTTGCTCAAGCTGGTTTCGAACTCCTGCACTCAAGGGATCCTCCCATCTCAGCCTCCAGGAGTACCAGGATTACAGGTGTGAGTCACCACACCCAGCCAATTCTCCAGTCACTCAGATTAAGTATTTTACTGATGATAATTACCATGATTCAAATATTGACATTAAGGTTTAGACTTACATTTCTACACCTGAAGGATGAATAACATACAGACAACACCTCTTTCCCTTTCCTTATTCCTGTATTTTTAAATTGCAAATATAAATCTAATAAAAATAGACAAATAATATTCAAATATTTTCTCTGAACTTTATACTAACTGAATTGGGAATTTAATTTCTATATAGGTACCCTCCAACAGTGACTCACAGAGGTATCTTAATGAATATTATGCTCAATCATGCATAAGCTAGATGTAATGGAAAAAATGTATAATTTGCATTTATATGGAACCCCTAACATAAGGATATCAAAGCAATTTAAGAGTTCTGTTTGTGACAAATTATACTACTCCAAGATGTGTCTTAGGTTACAAAAAAATAACAATACCAACACCACCTCATTTTGTTCAGTGTCTTGAAGTTTACAAAGTATTTGTCCATATGTCATCTCATTAGATTTTCACAACTTTGAAGTAGAACTAGAATTTTTATCTCTAACTTAAAAGATGAGGCAACAAAGTCACAGAGTAAGTGACTATGTCTAAAGCCAAGTTTTTATGACTTTTGAATTTCACTATATAATGATCCTGTATTCTCAGGTTAAATCTGTTTGAACACAAAACAAATTCTGAAAACACACAGCATAATTTTTGCTCCCAACTAAGAATTCAATGGTGTCTCCCTATTAATGTGGGATCACAGTGGGAATGGGCACAAATCAAGATGGTAAGTTTTAAGCACCATACATAGAACAGTTGTACAAGTGCTCCCTTCCTTTACCACCATATCCACCACAGCCCTCACGCTTTTGCCTCCACGTTAAAAACAGGAAACTGTTGACTAGAGATATAAATGTGCCTGTCCTAGTTGTCAGTGGTGACGAGGGCCAGAAGAGACCCCTAATTCAGTGCTGGGCCAAAGCATCCTGCCTGCTGATACCCTAAAGTTTGCTCAAAGTGAAGCTGGGCAGACGTGCTCTATCCTGGATCCTTCTGCCCTCATCATTAACACAGGTAAGATCAGGAAGGGAACAGGACAATAGCTATGGAGAGAAAACCCATGCCAACCACCTGTGAAAAGCAACCTAGCTCTAAACTCTGAGCCATGAGGAGACAATCAAGGACCAGCAGGCACTGGAGAAAAATTACACATAAGAGAAAAACAGCAGAGGAACAAATAAAACAGTTGCAAAGGAAAATGACATCACTCAAGAAACAGAACAAGTTTAAAGAAAATTCTAATTGCTGCACCATCTCCAGGTTCATTACTAATAAAAGAATAAATTGATATGAAAAAATAGGTTTAGATAAACAAGATTATTAGTTTAAAATATGACTACTAAAAATTTTAACAGAACAGATGAAAGCAAAGGTAAAGAACATAGACATAAAGCAGAAAGGATGAAAAGAGATATTATTGAGAGAAAAATCAAATTTAAATTAAAAATTAATCCAGAACATTTACTATTAGTTAAAAACAAGTATTTTAGAAAAAAAGAAAAAAAGAGGGAAGAATATTATTGAAGATATAATAGAATATTTCCCAAAACCAAAAAGAAATGAAAGTCTTAAGTCTAAAACATCCTATACAAATGGACTCATGTAATTTCAGAACACGAAGGAAAATAGAAAATTCTAAAAGTTTTAGAGATAGAATAAAGTACCATTAAGGAATAAAAATCAATCTGGCATCAGACTCCTTCTTAAGAAATGAGATCCAAGAAAACACAGAACTAATCTAAAAATGTTATTAAAATAAAGAAATACCAGGATTCTAGCTGTGTAAGCAGACAGTCAATACAAGCTAGAATAGGACGTCAGAGAGAAGCCAAAAAAAGAGAAAATTTGGGGGAGAAAAGAAATTATCTATTATGAAGAACATAAGGCTTAGCAATAGAGGGAAGAAATAAAGGGAAGAAAATAGGAGTGTTAAGTTCCTCATCTTTCACAGAGAAAAGTAAAATATCATCTAAAATTGGAAAGCAAGAAATTGAGGTTCTTTTGTAAACAGCCCTTTCTCTACTCTTTTTTTTCCTGTCTCCTTCCTCTTAACCCATAGACCCTAGGATCCTCAATAACTGGTCTTAAGACCCGTCTCTTTTCTCCTCTTGGTCTTACCAAGTGACTTCACATTTATCTATCACATAAGCGAAAACCTCTTTCAAAGGTAAGTCTAAATTCAGTTCCAGATCTCTCCTCCAGTCCACACGTTATTTCCATTTGGATAATTCATACACCAAACTTAGCATCCCCCAAAGCACAGTTCTTGATTTTTTTCTCCCCAAAGCTCTCTTTACCCTAAACTGCCACCAATCTTCCCCAGGAGAACACCAAGTACCCCATTAAACACAGAAATCTAAATTACCTTGGCAGTTTTTCTTTCTCTCCTCCACATCCAAGCCAACACAGGAAGTTTTTTCCTGACATACTATAAATGTGTGCTCCAAAACTATTCCCAACTACTGTAACTCTAGTGTCAGATCAAAGCTAACTCTCACTTAGCCTGCAGAAAAGTCCAACTAACTAATCTCTCTACATTTGATCTCTCCCTCCTGCAATTTATTTGCCACAACAAAGCAAAATTTTTGCAAAATCAGATCCCATCACTCTGTGGAAATCAAAATCCTTCAAAAGCTAACAATGAACTTATAATAAAATGCAGACTGTGTGAGGATCCTTCTGGTTCTACCTATATGGCAGAATATACTCTGCCCATTTATACATTAGGTCTCAGCTCAAATGTAACATCCTCTGAGAGCAATCCCTGACCATCCACCTCATGCGAGTTAGCGCCACTTTTCACCCGACAGCAGATCAAATTATTCTCCTTCAGTCCCTTTGTTTATACTCCTTATACACAGAGTAGTTTCCATTAGTACATTTCCTTGCCTGGTTACTTCTTTTCTTTTGATTGTCTCTTCCATTAAAAGGTAAGGGCTAAGTTTTTTTTACCTCAGATTCCCAGTATCTAACACATATTTGGTGCTCAATATCTGTTGACAAGTATTTAAAAAGTTATAGTGAGTCATAAAACAATATCAACTGAGGAAGTTATAGCGAGTCATAAAACAATATGAACTGAGTAACTGTAAGAAAGCAATCTAAGGGAGCTAAATATTTCTTTTTTATTCTATCATTCAACATTATGTACTGAGTGCCTACTATGTACTGAAGCAGAAAACAAAAATATGAACACAAATAAACCCTGCCTCCTGATTTCATTAATAGGTATAATATAAATACACATGAATGTAAAACAGGAACAATTCAAATTGTTTCAAATGAGAAGAGTATGTCTACCTCACTTTACATGCTCCTGGAGGAAGATTTCCTTATATAGTCATACACTTTTATATATGAATACACTATGGAGTGTGGTCCACAAAGCTATACAGCAAAATGTTCACTGTGAAACCTGGAGAGTAGGAACACAAGGCAGAGAAACACGAGCATTTCCCTCTTAACTGAGAGACTACTCTGCTGTCTACTTATAGCAGCAGGTATCCCCCTACAATACAACTCCAAACTGATTATATCTCATAAACATAACTTAAGGATTAAGAAAAGAATGAGTTCATTTAAAAATAATGAGCTATGGAGGCTGAGGTGGATGGACTGCTTGAGCTTAGGAGTTCAAGACCAGCCAAAGCAAGAGTGAGACTCCATTTCTAAACATAAATGGGTGTTGTAATGGGCACCAGTAGTCCTAGCTATTCGGGAGGCTGAGGCAAGAGGATCGTTTGAGCCCAAGAGTTTGAGGTTGCTATGACATTTGATGCCATAGCACTCTACAGAGGGAGACAAGGTGAGACTCTGTCTCAAAATAACAAACAATCAAAACTCCCTAAAAAACCCTACTGAGCTATGTCATGCTTTATTATAAATTCAATTACCTCATTTTTTGTTTAGCTTTTCTGAAAGCTTCCAAATTTTGGAGAACATGCCTTTCTGGCCACTCCAGAGTATTGGTTTCCATTAGACTTGAGGAATCAGGTTCTACTGGACTGAAATCTAAAGAGAAAAGAAATACACTTAAGTAGTGAAAAGTATTAACATACTGAGTTTTTCTATATAAAAATGTATATTTATAGACATATACATCTGTGTGTGTGTGTGTGTGGGTATAAAGGCATGTTGGGTTAGTTATACAATACTTACCTTAAACATCTATGAAAGACCTCTCTGATGGCCTGAACTAGACTAGATCCATAGGAAAGTTTGTTGGAAATAGAAATAAAATATCTCCTCATAATGAAAGTTATGAGCTAGAATTCCAAAAATTGAATTAGCATTACTAGGACTCATGTGCAATAAAAGCATAACTTTGTTATTTTTAGGGAAATTAGTTCTAAATGAAAAGAAGGCAATTCTGTAGGGAATATATTGAATACAGCGTGAGATTTTCATATTAGCAATAGGAATACATCCAAGTAGCCTAAAGATTTTCATCTCTCTCAAAAAGAGATGGCCTCATTTTCAAAAGTATAATAAAAAATAATAAATAATTTGGCTGGGCATGATGGTTAACACCTATAATCCTAGCACTCAGGAAGGCCAAGGTGCGTGGAATGCCTGACCTTCTATGTTTGAGACCAGTCTAAGCAAGAGTGAGACCTTGTCGCTAAAAAAATATCTGAATGTTGTGGTAAGTGTTGCAGTCCCAGCTACTTGCGAGGCTGAGGCAAGAAAATCGCTTGATCCCAGGAGTTTGAGGTTGCTGTGAGCCATGATGCCATGGCACTCTACCACGGGCAACAAAGTAAGACACTATCTCAAAAAAAAAATTAAATGAATAAATAAATAAATAACTTAAGTTGTTTTCATGTAAAGGCTGCTTTAGAAATAATTACCACTCATCTACCAATGTAGGATGCCTTAAGGTATCTCAAATTACTAACATCACATGTTATTTTACTACTAATAAAATATTGTATGTAAGAGTATATTAATCTTTCCAGCTAATATACTGCACTGAACTAACTCAGATTGCTGGGAACACTAAGATTCTCCACAAAAACCTAAAGCAACAGCTTAAACAAAGCACTATCTGCTGTTTTTACATCCTGCTTTCCAAATAGATTGTAAGTCTGCTGAAAGCAAAGGATCAAGATTTTCACTTCTTTGTATACCTTCACAGTGTCAAATACAGAAGAGGAATTCTATGGTCATTTGCTCATTAACCTATGCAATATAAACGATTCTCACAGAATAAAAACAAAAAATTGTCCTGTGGGCGGCACCTGTGGCTCAGTGGGTAGGGCGCTGGCCCCAAGTACTGAGGGTGGTGGGTTTGAACCAGTCCCAGCCAAACTGCAACGAATACATAGTTGGGCGTTGTGGCGGGCACCTGCAGTCTCAGCTACTCAGGAGGCTGAGGCAAGGGAATTGCCTAAGCCTAGGAGTTGGAGGTTGCTGTGAGCTGTGATGCCACAGCTTTCTACCAAGGGCAACAAAGTGAGACTCTGTCTCTTAGAAAAAAAATTGTCCTGTATATTTAAAACCATGTCAGGCAATCTTCAAATGCTTTCTTATTAGATCTGGAAAGCTTCTCTATATTCAAATTCATCACAACCATAGAATCCAGGAAAAAAGAAAGAACTCCAATTAAATATTAAAACAAGTTCCTGCTCCCTCAGTGAAGTCTGTACCTGACCTAACAAAAAGCAAATCTGGAGCATCTTACAACATGTAGTTTTACCGCTATTAAATTTACTGTGTAGATTTTGCTTCCCTCAATTTATGAAAATACAGCTTCAGAGAAATTCAAACATTATAGTAGCTTAGTAAGACTCATGAGAGAGATCATTTTAAAATGCTTCTACCTCTTCTCAAAAATAATTATACTGAACATACTTAATAAAAGAAGTCACCAGCCAATTTGTAAAGTTTAAATGATGAGAAATACAGTTTACCATACCTACATGCACACTCATATATATAAATACATATTCAATTTACAAAATACATTCTGATATGACCAATCATTTTATAAGTTTTCATAATAAATAATAACTGTAATAGCTGTCATAGATGCCACATGCACAAAAAAAATAAAATTTAAAGTAACAAAAAAATTTACCATTTAAAATATTAGAAGTTTTAATTTTGCCTGTCTTTCTTAGCATTTTGGGAGGAGTAACGGCATCAAAATGATGAAAAAAGCGTTCCCGTGTGAGTAGTAACAGACTTTTGAGTTCAGCAACAGAAAGTGTTTCAGGCTGCTTTGCCAACTTTCTTCTTTCTGTAAGACAAATCAATACAATTAACTATATAATATTTTAATGCCACTCTGGAGCTCATTTATTACTCTTTGATGGAAAATATTTTCAGAACTGAAACAAGTAAATATCTCCAGGAAATCGACATTCCTATGTAGGCCTCCTTTCAGTTTAACCCTAATTGTAGATAATGAGAGAATTTCCAGTTACGTGAGATAAATAGAAATAAACTGTTAATACCAAAAGTTGGTAAATGATAAAGACAAGTTTACAAAAGTTACATTCATGCATATGTGAAAATAAAACCTGTTAGACTTTTAGTTAAATATAGTAGCTTGGCTACTTCTTTTCTTTCCCCATATCTAAAATAGGGCAAAGGAATAAAAAGGGTCAACAAAAGAAGAAAAGAGAAATAATGATACTTTTCAACAAATTTTTCAAGTAGAAATGACAGTGGAATGGTAACCGGGTTTGCAGAGCAGAGGAAGAGTCATTTTGGGTGCCTGCAAAAAGGCACTACACAGGAGTAGGGGCAGATGGCGTGAGGTGTTGGACTAAATAAAATAGGACTGGATGGAAACAAGCAGTTAGAACCCAGAGCCACACACCCCCACCCCACACACACAGCCCAGCCCTCAGGCTCAGCCCTCACAGCCACTTAACTCTCCTTTCATTTATTTATTTATTTTATGTTTTGCAGTCCCCAACCATGGGACATTAGATACACTGAAAGGTGGTATGAAGCCTGGGGTTAAAACAAATTATATAATAGTCTATAAACAGGTCGAACTCCAAGCCCTGCTGCTGAAAAGCTAGCTGCCACAAATGCCTAACTGGAAAGATCAAAGGACTCTCCTTTTGAGAAAGTGAACACCCTCAGAGAAAAAAGCTCTAGTGATACTGGGGTAGAGCAAGGGTAGGAGTTCATGAACAAAATACTGAATTGTCACCCTGCACACTACACTGAAGCTTGCCAGGTATTATACAAATTAGATAGGCATATAAGACTTCCAATTTAATATGGGCTGAACAGAACGCTATTACCAGACCTTTAAGGAAAGGCATTGAAAGAAATGGTGGCTTTTCATTTTCCTAGCCTTATCTACAAGGATTTGATTCAGTAACATTTCCAGCTTCCCTAATTTTCCTATCACTCACTGAACTAGTCAGGAATAAGGTGTGTTCTGATCAGACCCTTCTTCTCTTTCATCTGAGCTAGCAAGTCTGCAGGATATGTGCTTTCCATAGTGTGGGGAGAGATTTTCTCACGTACAGTTGATCTGCAGTTGCCCCGCTCTGATAGCCATTCAGTAGCAAAGTCAACTCTGAGTGTATGAATGAGAAAGCTAACCAGGCCACACACCTAAAAAGCCTGTCTTTCAGTCTAACTCTCATTTATAATTTACTTCCATCTGTGTTTCTTAGGTTCATTTCTCAACTGCTTCCAACACTGGGAGGAAAAGTGGGTATTATTTATTGGGACCCCCAAGCTAAAAAAAATCCAGGATCAAAAAGAGAGACTAAAGCAAATGATGAGAAAAAAGGAGCCCAGCAGAAAAAATATATACTGGAAGGAACACAAGAAAGTTTGCTATAATTCTCTCACAGAAGTAAGTTTCACACTCACAAAACAAGTACAGGATGCTTTGATAAAGGAACCATCAAGGAACAAGGAATGACTAAGCACACAAGAGCTCAAAGTTCAAAAATCCCATAAAAGAGCTACAAAATAAAATGGAGGACAACCTACAGAATGAGAAGGAAAAAAAAAAGTAACAGTATGAAAATAGGAAAGAAAAATAAGCCTTTTGTCCAAAAGAGTCAATATATAACTAGTAAGAGTTCTCAAAAGAAGAACATGTGAGAAAGTGACTAAAGGGATAAGTAAAGGAAAATTTTCAGACTTAAGGATATGAATTTTCCATTTAAATGGCCCATCAGGTATACAGCTTAATACATAAGGGGAGGTGGACAAGAGTGAGAGGTACACACATTGACTTAGAGCAATGCTTCTAGAGAGAAAGCTTCTGAAAATAGTTCTAGAAAAGGCATAAAAATAAAACATGCAAAAACTAAAAAAATTCACTGAAGAAGCTACTGAAAGATAAGCTCCAACCAAACAAAGGAGTAATCTAAGAAAAAGGAGGATATGGGGTCTAGGAAAAAGGAGATTCCAAAAGAAGAAAAAGGGAAAAAGAAAAATTCAAAATACTAGCAAGTCTAAGAAACAATCATTCCCTAACCGAACAAAACATGAAACATTCTGGGGAAAAAATTTATACAGAAATAAAAAGGAACTCATGTGTTTTAACACATGATGAATGTTAATGACAGGAGTACAGAAGTGTTAGAGCCACTGGAAAAACATAAGATTCTGTCTGTATGAACAACCAGGTAAATTAAAAACAAAATAAGGTGATAAGCAACCATAAGAAAACCAAAGGATTATATAAGTAAATCATCATTTATTACATGGCTCAGTAGTAAATTTATTTACAGACATTACTTTGATAAAAAATATTTCATTTTAAACTACCTCTAGATGAGTAACATTTTCATCTATAATAAAATGGTAACCTATAAATTCATAGAGAATTCAAGTTAACAAACATTTACTGAGAATTTATTGCCTGAAAAGCACTGTGCTGTGCCCTTAGACACAGGTTTAAAGCATATCTGGTTTATGTACTACCCGAGGTCAGTACATAAATAATGCAAGAGAATAGGATAAGGAGGCAATCAGTGTCAAAGTTCCACTTTAGATCGGCAGCTTTATAACACGTGCCTCTGTAAAATCCAGCCTTCCCCACGCGGACCTTGGTAGGGGCCTTCCAAATCTTACCCATGACAAGTATTAATAACATGGTTTCTGCAAGTCAAGAACATTAGTTAACAGTAAAAAGAGGGTTGTAATATATTTTTTCTTCTACTATAATACATCTCCCTAGTGAGAAGAAAAACAAAGCTTCGTTGTTTTTATATTTTCTGAACTATCTGCTAGAGCCATTCCAAAACAAAAAGCTTTCACCTGAAAGAAATTAGCCTCTACATTTTTACTTATGCTAAAAATACACTCAAATCTCAACCTGACATATACTTACTAAAGCTGTCAAATATATCACAATTTGGAGAGCAGGGTAAGAATTCATATAGACCTTCATAATTGAGAAATAGAGAACATAGATAAAATTTAAGAGTATTATGAGCAGGATAGTTTACCTAGGCAAAACGTAATTGCCACACAAATAAATTTTTATGTTAAGTGGCAGATAAGTATTTGGGAGAAAAATACTGAACTAAGGTCTGAAAATGAGTCAGCAAAACAATGATAGATTCCTATAAAACCTAATAATAACTAAGGATTTATTGAAGAATATGTAGAAGTACAATATCTAAAGGAATCAGCAGACTGGGCAAGCAGGTTTGCACTGGGTCTATAAATTAAAAAAAAAAAAAAGATGTAGGGAGCTCGGAGTACTGGCCACAATAAAATGACAATACTGCTGTTTTGACATTTTTTTTGCAACATACTGAACAGTTATTTAATTATAAATTATTCAGCAATCTTAAACTTTTTTGGAACAATCAGTGTAATGAGGTACTTGATATCTCTGAAACCAAAAGCTGTTAATTACCACAAACTAGGTAAAATATAAATTATAAGCTTATAAATTTTAAGTATCATTCTAATGTATTAAATATTTAACAATATTTTCAAAATAAAGTAAAATAAAAATAAACCAGTCTAAAAAATTAACACCTAACATACTTGATTTCATGATAGCGTTATTTTAGAAAAAAAGGTTCTTCCACAGCATCATTATGAGTACATTTCTGTGCAAACCTTTCTAGCTATTCTTTCTAATTCAGTACTATTGAGGGAAATCATGGAAAGACAGTAATAAATCTATTCAATATTTTGTTGATAACTTGGGAAAATCTTTTATAACAAGTTTTGCTTTTCCGCAAGAACTATAGTCTTTGATTGACATCAAATCATCACTGACTTTTTTTCAGAGAAAGTTGTTCCCATTACACCCTTTAGTTTTCATCATGTAAAAATGAATTAACTTGGGGCAGTGCCTGTGGCTGAAAGGAGTAGGGCACTGGCCCCATATGCCGGAGGTGGCGGGTTCAAACCCAGCCCCGGCCAAAAACTGCAAAAAAAAAAAAAAAATGAATTAACTATACCAATGTAAATACTTTTCTATTCATATTTCTTTTTCTTGAGAATCATTAAAGTAGATGCTAAAAACATGTTCACATTGGAAACTCTTTTTGCCGTCACTTTCTTCTGCCTTATGATACAGGAATCCTAAACAGATACATCTTTGTCCCAAGATTTTTTTTTTTTTTTTTTTGAGACAGAGCCTCAAGCTATCCCCCTGGGTAGAGTGCCATGGCATCACAGCTCATAGCAACCTCCAACTCCTGGGCTCAAGTGAGTCTCCTGCCTCCGCCTCCCAAGTAGCTGGGACCA
>CAUYQV010167151.1:0-14096 GCA_963574575.1 Galagoides demidoff
AATCACAATGGTCCCATGACAAATCCACTAGAATAGACAAAATGAAAAAGACTGATATAACCAAGTGTTGGATGTGAAGGAACTGGAACCCTCATACGTTGCTGATAAGAATGCAAAATGGGTTCGGCACCTGTGGCTCAAATGGCTAAGGCGCCAGCCACATACACCTAAGGTGGCGGGTTTGAATCCAGCCCAGGCCCACCAACCAACAATGATAGCTGCAACCAAAAAATAGCCAGGCCTTGTGGCAGGTGCCTGTGGTCCCAGCTACTTTGGAGCCTGAGGCAGGAGACTCGCTTGAGCCCAGGAGTTGGAGGTTGCTGTGAACTGTGATGTCACAGCACTCTACCCAGGGGGACAGTTTGAGGCTCTGTCTCAAAAAAAAAAAAGAAAGAAAGAAAGAAAAAGAAATGTAGATATTCTGGGCAATAATCTTATCCACTACTCTCCCCAAAAAAAGGGACACAAGGAAACTTTGGCAGGTGTTAAATATTTCTATTGCCTTGATTGTGGAGCCAATGTCACTGCTGTATATCTATGCTCCCATATTTAAACTCATCAAATCATACACATTAAATATGTATAGTTCTTGGCATACCAACTATAGTTCAACAAAGCTATTAAAATAAATTAAAAACTAAAAATATATGCACACAAAATAAAATGTTTTGCAAGAACATATATCAGCAAACCTCATTTTATTGTGCTTTGAAGATACAAATTGAAGATTTGTAGTTACATTGGATTGAGCAAGTCTATTGGAGTAACTTTTCCAGCAATATGTGTTCACTTCTTGTCTCTATGCCAGCTTTTGGCAATTCTTGCAATATTTCACACGTTCTTATAAAGATACATAACTGTATCTGATATGATCATCTGTATTGTAATTGTTTTGGGGTATAATGCACCACATTCATTTAAGATGGCAAATTTAGTCAATCAATATTGTGTGTATTCTGAGTGTTCCACTGACCAGCCATTCCCCCATCTCTCTACATCTCCTCAGGCCTTCCTGTTCCCTGTGACACAATAATATTGAAATTTGGCCAAGTAGTAACCCTACAATGGTCCTTACGTGTTCATGTGAAATGAAGAGTTATATGTCTATCACGGTAAATCAAAACCTAGAAATGATTAAGTTTAGTGAGGAAGGTATGCAGAAAGTTGAGATAGCCTGAAAGGCAGGAATTTTATGCCAAATGTTTAGCCAACATGTGAATACAAGGGACATGTTTTTGGAAGAATTAAAAGTGCTACTTTTTTATCAATTATGATAACTTAAAAATCCTAATGGTTTGTAAAAAAAAAATACAAATTTCATTACTTCCGAGTTACCAAGTTACTTGCAAGTTATTAAAAACAATAGAAAAATTCAGCAATGTAGCTAACTTCAAAATACCTATACAAAATCAATTATATTCCTATATAAAAAAGAATTACAAAATAATATTAGAAAAAGAAAGATAGCATTGTATCAGCAACCAAAATAGAAAGTACTTATCAATATAGCTTACTGATGAATAAGTACCTATAAATACAGCTTATTGTTGAATAAGGATGAATAATAATATAGCTTATTGATGAATAAGTACCTATCAATATAGCTTATTGATGAATAAGGATGAATAATGATCTTCTACTTTACTAGGTGTGGTAGTAATGAGTACACTTATCTCATAAATGATTTGTAGATAATGCTCTTGTTTCCTCATAAAATTGATATATTTGTCCCAATGTTATCTTCAATGATTATGTCAATGTTTTTCCTGTAGTTGATGTTCTATAAATATTCATGGAATAAAGGAGCCTGAAATTTTAAAAAAAAGTGCTACTCCAATGAACACATTAATGATGAAGTTATTAGGTCTGGCAAGACCCAAATAGGTGGGAAGAAAGTGGCTAAGGGTGGAGCGTGGGAACTAATTCTAGCTAGGAACCAAAATATGGCTGGTAACTGTTCTCTCTTAGGAACACACACAGTAAGGATTTGCTAAAGTTCTTTAACTGATCTGGAGCTAATTACCATCTAGTTAGCATGATATGAGTGGAGCTTTCTTAAAGGACTCTAGGGAAGACACATGTTATGTATAGAAATGGAAACTATTATCTAATCAACCTGTTATGTAACCTTTTATATAATCCCAACCTGGTTATAATAATCAATCCTGCCAGAAGAATGACGGGACAAACTAGTAAGCACATAACAGACAACATGTACTCAAACTTTGGGGTCTTTCTCCACTCATAGCGACTGAACCATTTCTCTCTCTCTCTCTGTATTTTCACTTTGTGTCATTTTATGCTGCTTCCTTCTTCATTTTTGCTTTGTATAACTTCTTTCTTTTCGCTATAATAAACTGTTTGTTTCTGTGATCGCTCCATCAGCAGCTTGACTTGGTTCCAGTACTCATGCTTGACATTGAGAACTGAGTGGCCAGGGAACACCCAGACAGACCTAACGAAAGTGAAACATCACATTGCTGATATGGAGAAAGGAACAGTGATCTGGCCAGATCAAATCAGCCACAACATTTCCTTAAGCCAGCATCTAATCCAGAGCAAAACCCTAATTTCTTTTCACTTCTATGAATGTAGAGAGAGGGGAGATAGCTGCAGACGAAAAGTTGGAAGCTAGCATAGGTTGGTTCATGAGGGTTAAGGAATGAAAAACTATCTGCCTAGCATAGTAGTGCAAGGTGAAGCAACAAGTTCTGATGGAAATAAATTGAGAATCTTTTGAGAAATGATTCACTATTCTAGATGCCAGTAAGGACATTTATGATTCATGGGAGGAGGTGAAAATATCAACATTAACAGGAATTTGGAAGAAGTTGATTCCAATCCTTATGGATGACTTCAAAACTTCAGTGGAGAAAGTCACTGCAGATTTGGTCAAAACAGGTAGAGAGCTGGTGTTAGAAGTGTAATGGGCAAGTGGGAGTGAATTTTAGAAATCTCATGGTAAATGTATGAAGAGTTGCTATTTATAGATGAGCAAAAAAGGTGTCTTCTTGACATGTAATCTACTTCTGGGGAAGAAGCTGTGAATGTTGTTGAAATGTCAACAAAGATTTAAAATTTTCCCTAAATTTAGTGGATAATACAGTGGCAGGATTTGACAGGTGTGACTCTAATTTTGAATGAAGTTTTATTGTTGGTAAAATACTATCAAATTGCATCACATGCTATAGAGAAATTTTTCATGAACAAAAGACTCAATTGATCCAAAAACGTTGTTGCTGTCTAATTTTTTTAAATTGTCATAGCCCTCAAACTTCAGCAACTACCACCCTGATCAGTAGCGATCAGCACCAAGGCAAAACCCTCCATAAACAAAAATATTAAAACTCCCTGAAGGCTCAGATGAGCATTAGCACCTTTTAGAAAGGAAGTATTTTTAATTAATGGATTTCCATTATTTAGATACAATAATGCTTCTTCACACTTAATATACGATAGTAGAGGGTAAACATAACTTTGATACACTGGGCAACCACAACATTTATAAGACTTGTTTTATTACAATATTTGCTTGTTGTGGTCATCTGGAACTGAACTCAGTATCTCCTAATGCCTGTCTAAAGAAAGATGCTATGTTAAGTGGTCACCTGAGTCAACATGAGAAACAAGAGAATAGAATGTGGGATAAAAAGGTGAATTATTTAAGTAATCAGTAAATTAGTTAAGACAAACATGGGTCCTTGCATGAGAAAATACCGTTTCTTAAGGATTCTAAAGAGGTTGTATATTATGATAGAAAGAGAGCTTTCACAAGCTGAATTCTTACTCTGCAGTGACATCAGACAAAATTACTAAGCTTCTGTGCCAGACATCTGCACGTGTGCACTCAGATCCATCTGCGCCCTTCTTTGTTCTGTTTCTCATGGATCTGACACCTGCATACATTTCCTAGGCAACCTTGCCAATGTATAGCACTAACAGGACATTGCAGGACAAGAGGTGGGGAGAAACCAGGATTTATCCCCTCTTTCTTTGCTTTGAGTGGCAGTTCTGGGACAGCCTCCTTGTCTTCTGTTGTTGGAGCTCCTGATGGGCAGTTTCATTTTTCTGGTTCCAGCTCCGCCTGGGCCTCACCCTCCGTAATAGCCTTCTCCAGGTGGCTAGTTCTTGCTTGGATAGCCAGCCTCTCGGATATCACTTATACCAACGTTCTAAGCTATCTCTTAGTAACTCCCTCTCCTGAGATCAAACAAAATGTGAGGGTTTTTTTCTCTTTTTATTCCCCCAGGCTTGGTAGGAGCTTCCTGTCTTTTTATTTCCTGAAATTTTTCACTTGCCCTGTTGGTAATTTCTCCCATGCTTTATTTCCTTGTATTAAATTATCTCTATGAAAATAGTTGTAAAACTGTTCTTCCTGCCCTTTTCAACGTACTTCATCTTATTATTATGCTATATCCAGACACTATGGTTTCTTACCTGGTTTCCTTAGCTCTTGGGAAGGTACTTTCCTGCCTTCAAAAGAAAGAAAGTTGTTCAAACTGATGTTTCTTCTCGAGGGAAATCACTGGACAGTCCTACTCTACAATCTCGCTGTGCCCTCCTCCATGAAATACTTGTTTTTATTATTAGGTTATTACTGACTTAACCTGGCAATAGGAAAGGTTATTGTGGAGATTAAGTTATACAGTGATAAAAATAGTAATACTACAAGTATTATTATTATTAAATGTATATAATACACTTACTATGTGCCAAATTCCATGCTAAGAACTTTAAATGCATTTTCCTACTTATTCTTTATTACACTCTTTTAAGCACACTATTGTATCACTATTTCACTAGAGATAAAATTGAAATCCAAGCTCAGTGCCTGTAGCTCAAGTGGCTAAGGTGCCAGCCACATACACCAGAGCTGGTGGGTTCGAATCCATCGTGGGCCTGCCAAACAACGACAACTACAACCAAAAAAACAGTCAGGCATTCTGGCAGGTGCCTGTAGTCCCAGCTACTTGGGAGGCTCAGGCAAGAGAATCACTTAAGCCCAGGAGTTGGAGGTTGCTGTGAGCTGTGATGCCACAGCACTCTACCCAGGGGGACAGCTTGAGGCTTTGTCTCAAAAACAAAAAATTGTAATCGAAAGGACAAATTGTCCAGTGTACTGTAAATAGTCAATGGGTCCTCCTAATCATTATCTATAATCATCTTATGTGATGAACAAAGCATGTGGAACTACTATGATTCCTTAAAAAAAATGTATTAGTCAGAAAGGAAAACCTAAATTTTGGTTCATAGGGCAAACATGGGCTGATGAAATGCTATGATTAGCACATTTTTAAGGGATGCAGCATTTGTTGTTACATCTTGCCTACTTTGAATGGGGTAGGACCATTTTTAGAATAAACTATATAAGTCTGTTTATGGATTGAAAACAGACTATAAGTCCTACTAGTCTTAAACTATCTTTTACCAAGAGAATATTTGAGAGAAATATGCAGCATGAATACAAAAGCATTGCATCCAAAAGGCATCGATAATATTTGGAAATAATTCTGTTGAAATATAAGAATGACAGAATTTGTCAATTCCTGGCAGTGACTAAAAAATATAGACCTACACAGAATAAAATCCAGGGTAAGGGGTCAAGATCTTATTTAGCACATTTAAAGGACAATGGTGTGAACAATTATGTAGGAAAAGACATAATAGATATCTACATTGAAAATGAAAAAGTAAAACTATTCCTGTATGGAGGTGACATGATTATATATATATAGTCTAACAAATCCATGAAAAAAACTATTAGAACTAAACAAGTTCAGCAAAGTTGCAAGATAAAAGAGTACTATACAAAAATCAATTGTATTTCTATATACTAGCAATGAACATTCCAGACATGAAATGAAAAGAAATTCATTCACAGGCACATCAAAATAATTGCATACTTAGAGATAAAATGAAGTGCAGAACTTGTACATACTGAAACTACAAATTATAAATAAAAACTATACATGATCTATTATTTGTAGATAAACATCTCACATTCACAGATCAAAAGACTTAATATTTTTAGATAGCAATATTTCCCAAACTGATCAACATATTCAGTGTTATTCTCATAAAATTCTAAATAAATTATTGTAGAAATAAACAAGCTATACCTAAAACTTATATGAAAATCTATGGGTACCTATATAGCCAAAGTATTTTGAAAAAGAAGAACAAATACTCACATTTCTTGATTTTAAAACTTAATAAAAAGCTACAATAACCAAAGTGTATGCATATAAATGTTTCATGTATAAGGATAAACATATAAGTAAACAGAATTAAAATTCCAGAAATATAATCTTATATTTATGGTCAATTGATTGCCAACAAGGATGCAATGATAATTCAATGGGGGAAAGAACAATATCTTCAACAAATTGTAGTTAGGTTACAGAATAGCTTCTCCGATATCACACCAAAAGCACAAGTGGCAAAATAAAAAGTATATATTGGAGTACATCAAAATTAAAAATGTTTTTTCTTCAAAGGACATCATCAAGGAAGCAAAACAACTCACGGAGGTAGAAAATATTTGTCAATCATACATTTAGTAAGGAACTGGTATCTGGAATATATAAATAACTCTTAGGACTCAATTAAAATAATAAACATGAGAAAAGAATTTGAATACATGTTTCTCCAAATAAGGTATACAAATGGTCAACAAGCACATGAAATGATGCTTAACATCTTTTGCCATTAAGAAAATACAAATCAAAACCACAATGAGATGCCACTTTACAACTAATAGGATAGCTATAATTAAAAAAATAGACAATAAAAAATTTGGCGTGCATATGGAGAAATTTTGCATTCCTGGTGACAATGTAAAATAATGCAACTACTTTCGAAAACATTTTGGCAGTTTCTCAAAAGGTTGAACATTGAGTTACTACATGACTCAGCAATATCCTCTAGGCATCTATCCAAAAGAAATAAAAACATATGTTCACTCGCAACTTGTACAGGAATGATCATAATAGCATTCTTCATAAGATTCCAAAGTTAAAACAAGTCAAATGTCCATAAACTAATGAATGGGTAAACAAAGTGTGGTTTATACATACAGTAGAGTACTATTTGCCTTTGAAAAGGAAGGATATACCAATACATGTTACAACATGGATGAATCTTAAAAACATTATTCTAAGTAAAGGATTTCAGTCACAGACAACCACATACTGTATGGTTCCATTCATATGAAATGTCCACATGGGGCAAATTTATAGTCAGAAAGATTAGTATTGATTACAGTAGAGTAGAGAGGCAAAATTGGGTTTGACTGCTTATAGGTATGAGGTCACTCTTTGGGTTGAATTGTATATAGATGAATTAGATGTCATGTGACTTACATTTCAATAAACCTATAAAAGAAAAAGGAATGTGAATTAAATAGAGCTGTTTCAGGATGTCATGTTAACTCACTGAGTCTAGCTTGTCAATAATGTCAGAATCAGAAGTTTTGACTTTGGAGGCTGCAGAAAAGTGACACAATGTGAGATTTTATTAGAAATATGAGAGGATACATTTAAAGAGGGGAAGCAGGGTAGAGCTTTTGTGTATAAATGAGTAATGAAAATATTAATAGCAATGAGGTAGGTGTAACATGAAATGGTAAGGAAGGAATGAGAGCTGCAATTGTGCTTTAAAATAATTGAGCGAGGGTGACAGTAGCAATGAGAAACCAAGGGTTGGAGAGAGACTTTTTTCATTTATTTACTTGTTGTTTTATTTGTTTATTACTCTGCATTCTAATTAGGCTTCCGAGAGTCCTTAATGACACAAAGAGGAGAATGCCTACTGCTGACTTGAACAGCTTAGGTGTGTTCAGATGACATTGTGGAAAGGGTGTTTCTGGCATATGAAATTGCCTCAACCTATTGATTCATCCAGAATTAATTTACTCATCTGGCTGGCCAGGGGGGGGTGGCCCCTTCCTATATTTACTTCTCCTCTGGTTTTCCTTCTGAAGTTTCATGCTTCATTGAAGAAGATGACTTACTTAAATAAGCATAGAGCTGAGTCTGACTTCCAAATAAAATTTCCACAAAGTTCTCAAGGTCAATGTAAAGGGTAATTTAAGCTGTCTTAAGTCATTAGTAAAGAGGGTAAGATTCTGAAGGGAGTTGAGCACAACTTTTCTCATTCTCCATGGAAGCTGCATTTCTAGAAAATTCAGGTTACATTAAAAGTTTACAAACATGCTTTGTGTTTCTACATAAAGTGAACTGAAGTCATTCTCACAGATAATTATAGAGAGGCATTGCAAACTCATGAAAATTCACTGAAAATGTTTGAAAGTCATCAAGTGGAAGGATATTTCTTTACATTGGGAACAAGATAAAGCATTTCTAGACCTCTGCCTACTTCACGCTGTTAGGTCTCTACTCCCATCCGTCTCACAACCTAAAATGTTGCTCTGGAGTGAGTGGTGCCAATCCCCTTAAAAACTCACAGATCTAAACAATTAGATCTCCTTGGAAGAGGAACTCCAAGGGTTCTCCTTGGAACTTAAGTTGCTTATTCATAAATACATGGATATATGTGTCTGTATTTTCAGTTTGGGAGGTCTTTTGAAGTGACTGAAGAAAAACAGGTGAAGATTATTATTATTATTATCATTATTATTTTTGCAGTTTTTGGCCAGGGCTGGGTTTGAACCTGCCACCTCTGATGTATGGGGCTGATGTCCTACTCCTTTGAGCCACAGGCGCCATCCCCAGGTGAAATTATAGAACCACCTGCATTAAACAAAGTAAATTGTCATTCATCAGTGGATATTTGCATTTCTCTAATTCTGCCTCCGAAATTTCTAAAATTCATACTCTACTAAAAAACTTGGCAGAAGTGGCAGCACCACTTTAAAATATGACATCCTCAATGGGGTATAATAAAGTCAATTTCTTTCTGAGAAGTTAAGTAGTTTTTTTAAAGGGTATCAGCCTGAGGTCATCAATACGAGTCATCAGTGGTTTGTTTGCAAAGCATAGTGGTTATTCATTTATTTATTTTTTACTTTGTTGTCCTCATTTTTAAATGGTTACATTTCAATCGATGAAAATTATGACATAACTTAAAAATGTTTTTAAATGCGGCCCACCCTTAAACACTACCATTTATAGATGTGGTATGCATTCTTCAGTTCACCATAGATTTTTTCACTTTCTATTGACTTTCCAAAATGGTTGACCTCAAGAATTTATTCATCTGCCTTGTGAACCAGGGTAGAAGTAGCCCTGGGGATAAATGGAGATACCAATTAACTTAAAGGGATATTTGAAGCTTTGTCAGAGCAAGTGGCTTTTATCCCTCTGTTTAACATAGTAATGCAGTTCTTTATAGAATAATTGGAAAGTAGAGATAAATGCAAATAAAAAAGTATAAAAGTCACACTAAGATAATAACTGTTAGCATTTTAGTGTATGTGCATCCAACTTAACAAAAGCAGGGTCATATTGAGATCCTTGGAATCTCTTTTCCATCTAAATTCAAAGGAAATCTTAGTTAAGGAAAAACGCAAATATAGAAAAATACACAGCATCAAAATCAGTCAGATCTCCACAGAGAATAGACTACTAGGATGTATATACACACACAGACACATCACACACACACACACACACACACACACATACACACAGACACAAATATATATATATATATACATATATATATATATATATGAGAGAGAGAGAGAGAGAGAGAGAAGGCCCTTACAGAAGAGTTGATACTTGATACAGCATTTCAAGTCCAAAAACAGTTTGCTGGCTGGATTCCCTCTTTCCCGGGGAGGTCAATTTTTTTTTCTACTAAGGTCTTCAACTGACTGGATGAGACCCATCCACATTATGCAGGGTAATGCAGAGTAATCTACTTTTCTTAAAGTCTACTGGTTTAAAATGCTAATGTCACGTAAAAATACTTTCACAGAAACATCTAGGGTAATATTTGGTTGAATATAAGGGTATCATGGCCCAGTCAAATTGACATATAAAAATAGCCATCACACTTGTCCAATATTAATCAAGGCTGCGTGAAATATTCCATGGTCTCTACATGTAAAAGTGTCCTGGGGTGCTCATCAGAAAACATTTCATTCATTTTACCTTTGTTGAGAGAGTAGTCAGTGAGAAGGTGGTGATACTGTATTAGAAGGAATTTGGGAAGTTGAATCACTGAAGGAATTATAGAACAAGATAGAATAAAATTTAATAGGAATGAAAGTGTACAAATGTACAAATGCTTAGGAACCACGATGGGCAAAAAGAAAGGTGTATTGGAATTAAGGTTAGAGTAGTTCTGGGGTTGATACTTACTTCTGACCTCTGTTATAGAAAATATTTGTAACATCTTTTCAAAGCAGTAAAGTTTTATACTAAAATAAGAAATTACTATGTATTGAGATGTTTCAATGGGACTTTTCTTTTTGAATTTTTATTGTTTGCGCTTGTCTCTCTTTGGTGGTCCTTATCAAATAAGAGTGAAGATAACTCAATCTCTTAACACCTTCTGAGTTAAGATGTCTGTTTTACAAAGTAAGGACAGTTCAAGGTTTTGTATTCATATTATAATGAAATGTTTTCTACTGAAAATAGGCTTGGAAGTTTTACAAATTCTCTTTTATCTAGGCTCACTCATATTACATGGAGGATCAGATTCATGGTCAGTAGATCTGAGGATCACTTTAACAAAAAGAGTTTTATTCCAAAGGGAGAATCAATAAAGATCTATTTGTTTTTAGAACATATAAGAAAAAATAAGCTCTCCTTTCATGTTATGATTAAATAGTGATTAGTTTGGCCAAATAGTTCTATATTTCTTTCAAAAAGTTACCCTCAGAAACTGTCAAAGCAAGGGCTTAATCCAGCATCTGAGAATTTAACAGAGTAGAAAAAGGTGAGAATTTTAAATGTTTTATTTATTTTACCTTGACAAGGCTATGGAGGATTAGGAGCACAATGTGCCTCTTCTCATTTGAGGTTTCTGTGTTCCTGGAAACAATGTGTCACAGGTTACTTTGAGGTCATAGTCATAGGTTTCCAAGAATTTGAGATTCACGATTAAGTAGAAGGCATATCAAGATTACTACATTGACTGAGTCTGAGTCATCCAGGGATCAGAGTTCAGTTTCTCCTTGGCTTTAATGCATACTCAGGGTCGGCTATGAAATGATCCACTGAAGGGTTGGAGTTGACAGGAATGGCAGCAGGGGGGTTAATTTTTATTAAACATTATCAGACTCCACTTTTCTCATATTGTCGTTTGGAGGAACCAAGCCACCTTCCAGATGTAACAGGATTTCAACACATAAATTTTATAGATGTGCCTTATAGAGAAGTAATCACCCAAAGCCAGATTCAATAAAGCAAGTATAGGAAACACCATTACCAATATTGTATTTATGTCTTTTAAAATGCTAATGTATGTTCAATGCTTCAAAATAAACAAATTGACTCTTGGCTTCTGATGAATCCATACACAATTTAATAGGGTATAAAGGAAAGTAAAATTGCTCTTATGAAGAAGAGCAGATTAAAATACACATACCTCTGTGTGTGTGTGTGTACTCACAATTTTTCATGAATAATTTAAAGTTCGACAAGCAATGCCCCATTACCTTGAATGATTTCCTTAAAACAGACATTCTCTTACATCACTACAGTATAATTATAACTCAAGAAGTTAACTCTCCTACAATATTATCAGCTAATCCATAGATCTGGTTCAAATTTCACAGATTGTCCCAATAATATCCTTTTTCAGCCAAAGGAGAGAGGGAATCTTCCTGGTCCATGATTCAATCCTGGAACAACATGGTGCATTTATTTATATCTCTTTAGTCTTCTTTATTTGGAGGAGTTTCTCAGCCTCTCTTTGTCTTTCATGACTGTGACAATTTAGAAGCATACTGGGCAATTATTTTGTATAATTTCACTTAGTCTGATGTTTCCTCACAGTTACTTTCAGGTTATACGCTTTTGACCGTATACTACAGAAGTGATTTTGGAGAATACATATTCCAGAAGAAGAAATTACTGAATAATAATTAGATAAAATGTTATTTGGGGTTTTCAGAAAATGTTGTTGAATGACCGTCCCTATTTGTTACAAAGTGAAATAAGGGTCCATGATATTGTAAAAATGTGCTCCTGCAGCTTACTTGCCTTTCAGTTCTTTAAATAGTTGGATTTTTTTCCACTTTAAATATGAGGTTGTTACTGTGAGGCTACATTTTACAGCACCGTTTCCCATCTGAAAGGATCATATTGAGAGAACATAGGTCCACATAACCCAACATGATGCTCAGGTGAATGGATGTTCTTAAAATTCTTAAAGTGTACCGTGTTCCTAAGAAAGTAACTCAATACAAATGGAAAATAAAATGAGGTTTGAAGAATTGGTAGGATTTATGTTTCTACTTTGTGATAAGGAATAAGTTGATCGTAGTGTTTCTATGTACAAGTCATTTGAAGTAACTTTTATTTGGCAAAAGCAGCAGAGTGCAGGCATTACATGATTACAGAGTCGGCCTACTTAGGGAGAATCCCAGATCTGTAATATCTTAGCTGGGAGACCCTGGATCTCTGTAACCTCAGTTTCCACATCCACAAAGAGGATCATCCTAGTACTGAATTATGGGAGCTACAGAGGATTACCTGGAACAACGCAAACAAATTCCTTCCTGGGATTCCTGTCAGATGGCCCTCACATACCACAGTGCTCTGATGATGAATGACTTTGTTAAAACCCAGGGTTATCCGCTTTTGTGTCGTTGGACAAGTAATTTGCTCCTATTTGGAAATGGAGGTAATAATAGTACTCACCTCATAGGGTTCTTATGAAACATTAGCAGCAGTTTAATATATTGTTATTACCTCTTATTAGTATCTTTATTAATATCACTAGCACATTACTATCTTTCTAATTAACATTCTTTTAAAATAAAAAAATTAGTAGAAAATGGTACTTTTAATAACAATCTGTAAATTTTAAAGTGCTACTTAAAATTGAAGAAAATAGGGGGACATAGCCCTCTCTAGGGAATGTTTGCTTTCTTCCAGAGTATAATTGCTGAAAGATTTTCTTCTTCAATGAACACAAGTACTTTATAGGTAACCTCAGGTCTGTTTCATTGTTTGGATTATGCACGAATGTAGGAATTTAATTTTTATCATTAATTATAGCTACATATTGACATTGAAAACGTACACAATTTAATATTTCAAAAGTGTTGAAATAAGAATCATTATTACTTTGGCAAAATATCAAAGTTTTGCGTGTGTGTGTTTATATTGACTTTAAGGCTGCCTGGAGTGAATCTAACCAGAATTTCACGTGGCTTAGTAAATGCTCCAGAGAAGGGGCTCCTTACTTTGTCTGTTTAAACCGGACATAAGCGCGTTCCCTGTCACTGTCACTTGGAGGACATACTGTTCACAGATCACATCTAGAAGATGGTGTAATAGACCGTTATTTCCCAGCCTATAAGACAAATCCAGTTCATGCAAAGCCTCTCTCTCCTCTGCATCCCATAGTTTCCTCACGTCTTGCTTTGTTTTCACTTCATGGTCAAATCCCCTTATGAAGGAAAATCACTAGACTCTAGGGTTTTTAGCCTTTTATTTTTGTGACATGGACCCTATTTGCAGTCTGAGCTCCGTTAATGCTTCTTTATCTCCTTCCTTTCAATGCAGGCATAATCCTTTCTCTAATATCCACAGAAGTGTAACTCAGTACCTTAGAAGAAAAAGCATTCCAGTTTCTGGGAATCTTAGATTGTTAGGAAAGATCTTTTTACACAGAAGATAAGTCGATGACTATGTTATAAATTGTGTTTCGAACTGGGACACCATTGTAGTAGTTTCCTTTTGAGAAAACTAGGAACATTTTCCTTATATAACTCAAAGGGTAGTTTTAACAATAAAAATGAGATGACAGGCTCTGCACCTGTGGCTCAATCGGCTAAGGCGCCAGCCACATACACCTAAGGTGGCGGGTTCGAATCCCCAGCCTGGGCCTGCCAAACAACAATGATGGCTGCAACCAAAAAATGGCCGGGCGTTGTGGCGGGCACCTGTGGTCCCAGC
>CAUYQV010167153.1:0-16544 GCA_963574575.1 Galagoides demidoff
AGGTTGATCCTTTCAGCTGGAGATGCCATCTTCCAGTAATTCACCAAAATGACGAACACAAAGGGAAAAAGGAGAGGCACCGATACATGTTCTCTAGACCTTTTAGAAAACATGGAGTTGTTCCTTTGGCCACATATATGCCAATCTACAAGAAAGGTGATGTTGTAGACATCAAGGAAATGGGTCCTGTTCAAAAAGGCATGCCACACAAATGTTACCATGGCAAAACTGGAAGAGTCTACAGTGTTACCCAGCATGCTGTTGGCATTGTTATAAACAAACAAGGGCAAGATTCTTGCCAAGAGGATTAATGTTCGTATCGAGCATATTAAGCACTCTAAGAGCTAAGATAGCTTCCTGAAATGTGTGAAGGAAAATGATCAGAAAAAGAAGGAAGCCAAAGAGAAAGGTACCTGGGTTCAACTGAAGCACCAGCCTGCTCCACCCAGAGAAGCCCACTTTGTGAGAACCAATGGAAAGGATCCTGAGCTCCTGGAACCCATTCCTTATGAATTCATGGCATAATAAGCATATAACATAGCACACAGGAGTGCCAGTAGACCTATGTTTTTAGGTGCTGGAACCTATTTATTCCCCATGAATTCATGGCATAATAGGTGTGCAACATAGCACACAGCATAACCAATAGACCCCATGTAACAGTGATACAAGGTGCTGGAACCTATTGCCCATGAATTCAAGTCAATGAACACTTTGTCACATTCAAGGGCAAGCTGCCTCCCTGAGCTACAGGAACCTTTTCCCTATGAATTCATGGCATAATAGATAAAAAGAGTAGCCTACTGCTACTGTAAAAATGTTTCTCCTTCATTCACTAAAGTGTGATATTGTTTTCCCCAAAGAAATATTAAAGCAAATTTTAATAGTGAAAAAAAATATATATATATAAGGTTAGGTCCTCATTATAAACATCAAGTGGCTTGCAGAGTTATGTTTGAAAATATTAGAAGAAAATAAAGGTGGTTCATTTCACATACACAAGTGGGGAAAGACTTCACAAGCATAAAAATGCCAGAAAATAAGATGCAATGAAAATATTTGACTATTTCATTACACAGATATCTAACTCTTATGTATATGTACTACCACAAAACATAAAACACATAATTAAGTAGCAAATATGCTGCAACATTAAAGAATATATAAATATTATTGTATAGCTATAGTTACTTAGCTAACTTTTAGACAGAGAAATTTCTGAAAGGAAATAATCCAAAATGTTAACAGTAACATGGTTTATTAAACGCTTTTGATTATTTTCCCTAAGAGAACTTAGTCAATTACTAACACAGATAATTTTTGATGAGGTGGGTGAATTACTTTAGTTCAGGACTTGGAGACCAGCCTGAGCAAGAGCAAGACCCCATCTGTACTAAAAATAGATAAAACTAGCCTGGCATCCAGGCACATGCTTATAGTCCCAGTTGCTTGGGAGGCTGAAGCAAGAGGATCACTTGAGCCTGGAGTTTTGAAGATGCTGTGAGCTATGTTGATGCCACTGTACTCTAGTCTGAGGCAATAGAGGTAAATACTGTCCTGTCTCAAAAAATAATAATAATAATTAAAATTAAAAAGAAGTGTTTCTGTTGTGTTCTAAAGGAAAGTTTAAAAACTTACAACTTACTAGGCTAACACTCTACTTCTGTCACATTGGAGGTTGAACCACTTTGAAAAGCAGTTTATGTGACATATTTCCTTTCTGATAGCATGTAACAGGAAATGCTGGACAGAATAAGAAAACTTATATTGTAGAAACTTCCCTCCATCAGCTTTATTGATTTGGTGGAAATTTGAGGACCTTCACACCCTGCAATACAAAGTTGCCAGAGGGGTTAGAAATTCTTGATCTTAGAACTCCAGGTTTAGGCTCAGAGCCTGTGGCTCAAGTGGCTAAGGCGCCAGCCACGTACACCTAAGGTGGCAGGTTCGAATCCAGCCCAGGCCCACCAAACCCATGACAGCTGCAACCAAAAAATAACCGGGCATTGTGGCAGGCGCCTGTCGTCCCAGCTACTTGGGAGGCTGAGGCAGGAGACTCGCTTGAGCCCAGGAGTTGGAGGTTGCTGTGAGCTCTGATGCCATGGCACTCTACCCAGGGGGACAGCTTGAGGCTCTGTCTTAAAAAAAAAAAAAGAACTCCAGGTTTAATGGCCACTTCAACTCTTTGTTCACTAAAAAGAGTTTTCTTAGAAAAAGAAGAAATTAATTTGAGTTTTACAATTTAGGGTTTTTGTTTGTTTTTGTAATTCTAACATTAGGGCTGCACCAAAATGTACTTTCTTCCATAATGTTCATTCCAGATGCATCTTCTGAATGCATTTAGGTCCAGAGCCGAAACGCTGCTTGACAGTCGTTTATTTTAGTCAATGTTACTGACCGTATTTAATAAGCTAGCAGCTCTTCCAAAATTATTTTTGCTTAAAAAGACTTCTTGTGCATTCAGCTTGTTCTTTTCCCAGTTATTTTGTTGTATCCAGGAAGCATTGCTATTTCTTAGATAATTGCCACTGATGTGTACTCATTTGTTTAGCTGAGCACATAGTCTTTGTGACCTGCCAAGAAAGAAGTTTATATGTGAGGAGGTGACAACAGGCAGCTGAAGATAGGAGAATGCATTTGGAGGAGTGGTAACAAAACCCAATACCTCGGGATGAGTTATCTCAGCCATCAAAATGCCAGGATGAGTTGTATATCTTGGGCCTGGGTTTTATAATCCATCACAGGCTTGGGGAGCAGATATTTAAACAATGGGTAAAGTTAGCACATAAACATAGCTGCTAAAAGTGATTTCTTAGTGCACCAGAAAAGGGAAATGACAGTGGATTCTCTTAGCAATTACATTGCCAATTTTGCAGAGGTTTAGCAAACATACTAAAGTAATTCAGTTCATGGACAGTAAAACAGTTTTAATTGGAGAAACTGTGAAGGTTTATTTTGTTTTGTTTGCTGAGAAGTTGATGCATTCAGGGATGAGTTAACAACAGAACCAAAGAGTTTGAAAATCTAAGTCATGATCTTTCTCCTTTGTAACAAAAGATACACATATTTGCCTTCGTTTTTATGAGAGCATTTCTTCCTTACTAAATATTTTTTAATATAAAGAGAGAATTTATATCTGAAAGAGTATCCCCTTCCATAAAAAGTGAGCACTGCTGCTACTTATATTATGAACAGTCAGTATCTATTAACATTTTAAGTAATTGTGGGAATTTCACCATTCAACCACCAATGCAAAACAATGTTTCAATGTACATTTAAAAACAAATGTGATGTAATAATCTTAATAGAATCATTTGTTGAGTTATATCACTATAAGTAAAAACTATGTAATTATGTATACTCAAATTTGGCATTTAGGTTGTATTTCAATTTAAAAATCTTTAATTGGGAATGGTGGTCAGGGTTTAGGAATTATGTTTGATAATTTAAAGAATTATATACTTTATAATACTGTGAAGATATTCTGTATCTAAAAATATTCCCCAAGGACTGAAGCTTGTGGTTTTAAGGTAATTAAAAACAGGAAAAATGTTTTTAAAATCTGCCTTCAAGTCACTATATAGACTATTTGGCACAATGAAAATTCCAGCAGCTGAAAAAGAATATGTTGTGGGCATGTTTTTAGCGTTCACTTCAAAGGAGAAATATAATATTCATTAATCTTGTTCTTTGATTGTGATGTTAGCTCTTTCGTTACTGTTGAGTTTACCTTGGCCTGAGTGCTGGCAATTAAATGGCACAGTGAAGATTACTGGAAAACATTAACTTGTTATTGTTAGTTGACATCGTGCTGAGGTTGATGGGAAGTAGAGTTTATAAATAGCTCGTCTGTGCGTTCATTTCGAAATCTGCTGAGTTTCAGGGATGAATCTCATCATTTGGATCACCCATTATTTACATTTGAAGTTTTTTGTTTAATGGAGAATAAGTTCATCTTTTTGAAATATGTACATATTTCAAATATGGAACATAGCTGTGATACATCCCTCCTTGAATAATTTGGCTTTCTGTCATTTTCTTACTTTATTTTTTTGATATATTTTATATAGGTGATGATATTTCACTGTTTAGAAAGAGGTCCACATTACTTTCTATTTGATATAGTTCGTTTATATTTTAACCTAGAATGATCTTCATGTTTTAAATAAGGATGTTTTCAAATAAACATTCTTGAACATTTGCAGTATTCAAGATGAAACTTCTGTCCATGTCTGAGAAGCATGCTCCTATGTGTCCTTGCCTGAAAGCAGGCCTGCTGCTTGAATTTTTATGATGCACTATCAGATGCAAATCATTAACTGAGATCTCCCAAGCATAATGGCGGAAGGAACACAAAGTCAAAGCAGTAATCCATGAGGGATGAAAGGAAGTTGACTCTATTATGAGAAATCTAGGCAGTCAGACAAAGTATAATGATAGTTTCTAGAAATCTGGCCAAATCACTGTTAATTGCTTTCCTCTTTCAGGCCAAGAGACAAACCCTACGTTTTCATTCTTATTCTCCTCATTAATTGTTGGTGTGGGAAGGATTCAATGCTATTCAGGCTTTAAGACATGGAGTTTCTGGGTTTTTTTTTTTTTTTAAGTTGGATTGTGCCTTTACCGATTAATCAGGTTTTAATTGAGTTCCAACTAAGCGCTCAGTACTGTGCTAATTAAACACTGTGGTATAAATTCATTACTGGACTCTTACAGTGTAACTGGGGAGATAACAACCAACACATGTGAAACAGAAAAATTAGAGTACAGAATCAATCAGACAGTAATTTCATATTCAGAGCATGGCTGGAATAGGTAGAATTTTTATAACTAAATCCTAAATAATGCAGGTCATCTGGCTATAGTTTTCAGACCTGTGGTTGTTAGTATATTGACAGTATACTAACAGGAGGATTTGATGGGCTTTCAGTGTTTCCCAAACTATCTGACACAATAGTCACTTAGAGTACTGTTTAAGATACAGATTCCCAAGCTCCTGTCCTGGAGATTTTGATCTTATAGCTCTGAGAGAGAACCCCAGAATCTGCCTTTTAAGTGAGGATCATATTCTTATGATCAGACAAGTTTGGAAAACATGGGGTTAAGGGTGGAAGAGAGGGACTCAATGTATAAACTGAATTAATGTAAGAGACAAGTGATTCTTGCATGAGATGCAAGAGATGACAGAAGATTTATCCCATAAATGATGGATATTATATATCACTAGGAATCTGTCTTTGAGGTTAAAGGACCACAAAGAACAATTTTTAAAACACTGAAATGTCTAAGCCCAAGTATTTAAGGGACAGAAAGTGTTCTGGATTTCATTTCATCCCTTATTTTCTATCCCAAACCCATTTAGGAAGGATGCTCTTGGTCATTCATGTGGAGAGCAGGCAGAGACATGCTTGAGGAGGAAGCATTTGAAATAGCTCATGGTATTAGCTTGGCAGATATGAAGGGAGCCTCTTCCAAGTTAAAAAAGGCAGCTGGCAAGACTGCCCAAAGGAAGGAGCGGAGGAAGCAGGAGACTGAGTGAGCAGTTTAGTAACAGTGTTACGTGGTCAAGATCAAGGGGCATGAAGTAAGAGTTGCGGAGGCAGAGATAACAAGAATAATTATAATTGCGTGTGATACATTTTATAAAGATCAAGTAGGTCAGCAGTGCAGGTGAACTCTTGGTCCTCATGACTAGAGAAGAAAGCAAGATAATGAAAACCCCAATAGATTTTCTGATTGGATGGGGTTCAGGAAGATGGAGTGGTGAGTTTAGTTATGAAATATTCTGAACAGATTTCAATATTGGTAAATGAAAGGAAGCCGTCAACAGGTTTAAGAAGTGGTGCAGAACAGGGATAACGAGGGAAAGGGGCTGAAAATGCAGGAGCCTTTTAACTGTGAGCAGAGAGAAAGTTGATGCTGGATGGCCAGTAAAGTTGGTAGTTTAGTACATGTGTGTGATGTAAAGTGAACTTTTGTACTACCTTAAGATAACTTTAGATGACACACTGATCATAATAGTAGTCTCAACCACATCTTCTGTGGGAAGCATAATGCTTTCTTAAATAGTGTACAATAAGAAAATGACTATTGTGTCAGATAGTTTGGGAAACACTGAAAGCCCATCAAATCCTCCTGTTAGTATACTGTCAATATACTAACAACCACAGGTCTGAAAACATATAGCCAGATGACCTGCAAAATTAAGTGTTGCCTACGATGTTGGTGTATGGATTTTCCCCCCTCCCCCAGCATAATGGTGGAGAGACTAGAAAAGCAGTGAGCTTTTTTAAAAAACAGTAAAGCAAGTCTTTACCTTCTGCTCATGCACCCCAGTGTTTCAGTGTCACTTGAGAATTGTTCCTGTCTTCACAGTCACTACAGTCTCACACTCGCATGTAACGATAGACTGCTGTTTCTCATCAGCACCTGTTGCTACCGTTTGTTTGTTTGTTTGGTAAAGAATTCAAAGAAGTCAAAATGAGATTCTAAAAGCATTTAATTAACTCAGGTTCACAGTACTAGTTAGTAATCTAAAGTAAATGTGTAGTTCATTCACAAGGCTTTTTAACAGATGAAGAATCCTGCAATCAAAGAAATCAGAATATGTCCCAGATATAGTACTGACTGTAGTTTTACAATATTGAGTATAGTGACTTGAATGTAGAGAAGTTTTTGAATTTTTAAACCTTTTAATTATGAGTAAAATATATGTAACATGAAATTTGCCATCTTAACCATTAAGTGCACAGTTTATTCAGTATATTCTTCACATGAAGTTGTCTGTGTTGTAGCGTGTGTCAGAATTTTCTTTTTTTTTAAGGGTGAATAATATTCGTTTGTATGTACATTCCACATTTTGTTTATCTGTTCACTGATGATGGAATTTTTGGTTACTTCTACCTTTTGGCTGTTGTGAATAGTGCTGCTATGAGCATGGTTGTGTAAAACATCTCTTTGTTTTTTTCTTTCTTTCTTTTTTTTTCTTTTTGCAGTTTTTATCCGGGGCTGAGTTTGAACTCACCACCCTCGGTATAGGGGGCCGGCACTCCTTGAGGTGCCGCCCTAAAACATAGGGTGACCAGACGTCCCGCTTTTTAACAATTTGTCTCATGTCTCTCGCGTTTTAAAAAAGTCCCGATTTTTGGAAATAATGCACGAACGGGCCGGAGAACAGGAAGGGAATATACGGTTTTCAGCTGCCATGTGGCTATTTCGCCAGCATATGAGTTTTATATTATTTTTGTTAATTTTATAATGTAACTGTAATAATTACAAATAATTGTTGAGAAGTGATTATCGAGAACTGCTTATCAAAGTTTGCATTGTTGTCAGGCCCTGCCCAGCCCTGTCCCCTGCCCCCCGGCCCCTCCCCCCCATGTTGTCCCGCTTTACAAATGTTAAAATCTGGTCACCCTACTAAAACATCTCTTTGAAACCCTGCTTTTAGTTCTTTTGGATATAGTAGGTCAGATAATTAAGTTCACAAATTCATCCTAGAAAAAGTGCTACATACCTCATTGCTGAATATCACTATAGTCACCTCTGAAGTACTCCCTTAAGAAGCTGTGCCCCAACACAAGTATAATCCATTCTTCAAAGCACTTTTTCTAGGATGAGTTCATAAACTTAATTGTCAGGCCTCATCAGACTATAGCCATTCTAAGAAGAGTTTCAAAATTGCTTTGAAGAGTGGGGCGGCACCTGTGGCTCAACGGAGTAGGGTGCTGGCCCCATATACTGGAGGTGGTGGGTTCAGACTCCGCCCCAGCCAAAAATTACAAAGAAAAAAATTGCTTTGAAGGGTGGACTGGGTGCTGTCATCAGTGTATAGCTTCCCAAGGGAAGTTCTTGAAAGTTGACTGTAGTAATATTCAGCAATGGGGTGTGTTATACTTTTTCTAGGATGAGTTTGTGAACTGAATCATCAGACCTCATATAAAGAAGTGATATTGCTGGATCATGTGGTAATTTGATTTTTAATTTTTTAAGGAACTGCTGATTGGGAATCTTAATTTCTTGTTTTGCTTAGCCAGAAATTTCATGAGGCTAGGCTGGGCATGGTGGCTCACGCTTGCGATCCTAGCACTCTGGGAAGCTGAGGTAGGTGGATTGCCTGAGCTGCCAGGTTCAAGACCAGCCTGAGCAAGACCAAGACCCCACCTCTAAAAATAGCTGGGTGTTGTGGCGGGTGACAGCTACTTGGAAGGCTGAGTCAAGAGAATCACTTTGAGCCAAAGAGTTTGAGGTTGCTGTGAGCTATAACAGCACGGCACTCTACCAAGGGTGACAAAGTGAGACTTTGTCTCAAAAAAAAAAAAGCAACTTCATTAGGAACCTTGATGTTTTGCTTCCTTAGCCCCAGTATTAAGTATTATGCATAAACATTAGCTTTTCTGTTTGTATTCCTTTTTGTTATGAATCCCTCCCTCTCTACCCCACCTGTATACCACAATCCTTTTGAAACATTTGAATCTACATTTTTCCCTGAAATAGTTTGAAGATCTGAGAAATTGTTTAGAGATTGGAGACCCTGGTGATCATAGAGAATAACTACCAATTATACTTATGCAATTTTGAATCTACCTTGATCTCTTTTTTTTTTTTTTTTGTTTTTTTGTTTTTTTGAGACAGAGTCTTACTCTGTTGCCCTGGGTTGAGTGCCATGTGATCATTGTAGCCCATAGGAACCTCAAACTCTTGGATGCAAGCAGTCCTCATACCTTAGCTTCCTGAGTATCTGGGACTACAGGTGCCCACCACAATGCCCAGCTAGTTTTTCTATTTTTAGTAGAGACTTGCTCAGACTAGTTTCGAGCTCCTGAGCTCAAGCTGTCCACCCATCTTGGTCTCCCAGAGTTTTAGAATTACAGACATGAGCCACCCTGGACCCTTTATCTGTGAACTTTTCCTATTAAAACTCCATCAGACAGTGAGCCTTTCTTTTTTCACTCCACCTTACTTAGATTTTCCTTTACTGAATCTATATGTATCTGTGTACAGTTTTCTAGACCGTGATTTTTATTTGTTGCTATTTTTAAGGAAATTAACTTCATTTTATATGTAGTAGAGTTGTATAGAACCCGTTTAATTTACTCAATTTGTGTCAAGTTAAGAAAGACAAGAAAGGAAAACTATTACCAATTTAAATTGCCCCAGAGTGAACAGTGAGATGAGTATTGGGAACATACTGTCTTTTTAGTGTCCTTAGTGTCTGTATTGAATATGATTCAAAAGTAATTTTTACTGTGTATATTTAAAAACTCTTTTTTTCAAGAACAATCTAGGTAACAGAGCAAGACCCTAGCTCAATCAAGCAATTAGTTTAATGTAGCCTAGGTGTATAGCGTTCATAAAGTCTACAGCAGTGTATAGTAATGTCCTAGACCTTCTCATTCACTCACCATTCACTGAGTTACCTACAGTAACTTCCAGTCCTGCAAACTATGTGCCCTGTACAGGTACCATTTTTAATCTTTTATAGCACATATTTACTATACCTTTTCTATGTTTAGATTTGTTAGGATGCACTAATGTTATAATTGCCTGTAGTATTTGGTTTAGTAACATGCCATACGAATTTGTGGCCTAGGCACAGTAGGCATGCCCTATGGCCTAAGGGTGTATGTAGTAGGTTATACTACAGTGAAATTGCTTAACAATGCATTTCTATAAATATATCCCCTATCCTTAAGCAACACAGAACTGTACTGTGTTGCCTTTTTTTTTTTCTTCTGTAATTCAAGAATCTGTAGTATTTTAGGCCATGTGTAGTGGCTCAAGCCTATAATCCTTGCACTCTGGAAGGCCAAGGCAGGAGGATTACGTGAGCTCAGGAGTTTAGGACCAGCCTGAGCAAGAGTGAGACCCTGTCTCTACTAAAAAGAGAAAAATTAATGGGCATTGTGGTAGGTAGTCCCAGCTACTCAGAAGGCTGAGGCTGGAGGATCACTTAAGCCTAGGGGTTGGAGGTTTCGGTAAGTTATGGTGATGCTACTGCACTCTACCTGGAGGTTATAGGAAAAACAAAGAAAGAATATTTGTGATTTTTAAATACACAAAGTGCCATGGTGTCATTGTAGCCCACAGGAACCTCAAGCTCTTGGGTGTTTTGCTTCCTTAGCCCCAGTATTAAGTATTGTGCATAAACATTCACATACCCTTTCAAATAAGACAAATATGTAAGATATTAAGGTTTCCCTATGCAAACATCCAAATAGCCATTTTGTGAGTCTAACATACACAGAAAAGGCATTTTGCTTCTTTTAAATAAAATAAAAGCAAGCTGGTCAAATTCACCCGGGAAATATGCTAAGTGAAAGCTAAAGTATTTGTTAAAGTGTTAGCTGAGTTTGATCATTTAGGAAATTCTTACAAAAATCAGAATGTGCTCACTTAGCCTTATTTTAAAGCCTTCACCTCTCTAAAGCAGTACAAAGAAGCTAGAAATTGTGTGTCTGGATATGTGAATTTATGGTGCATGCTCATATTTTTTATGGAAAAAATATCAAGTATAAGCCTTTGGAGAGTCATAACTAATAGAGCTAATACTGTCAAGAGTCACCAAATTGTTCTTCTGAGACACTGAATGGCACAACTTACTCTTAGATGTGAATCCAAATGCAGACAATTTAACTTAGGACCAAAAGGGCAAACTTGATAACAAGTACTATACTTCTTAAAGCACCTGAGGGATAATCATTATGTATCCTTGCTATACAGTTATCATTGTTATGGCTGGAGTAAAATGATTAGTCAGGAAGCACGATTTCTGAAAAAAAATCTTTAGAAACCACTAAGAAAAGTACTGCTAAAGAACAAAAGCCAGAAAGTCCGGCAACCAAGTAAAAACACCTGCCAGAAAGGAATCTTAAGTAACACAGAGGAGTAAGACAGCTACAGCAGTGCAGAACCAGAAGAACAGGAGAACCCCAGATGGCTGGAGAGGGCAAGGTGAGTCAGTCTCTTCCTACAGCAACACCAGGAGATGCCATAAGTTGTGGAGCCAAGTTAAAACCTCACGTGGGATCTGCCATACGTCAATAAGACTGATTTTTCAAAGAGTGTAATTACAAAGCACTTCGCACATCAGTTGTCCTCTAGACTTCACCATAACCGTGTGAGATGAGTTGTATAGCTCCATTTTATAGATGAGGAAGTTAAGGCTCGAAGAGATTAAATAATTTTCTAAAATCACCAGCTAAGTCTTGAATTCAAAGCCTATGCTATGACTGTAGGTCAGGCTTTCTCAATCTCAGGACTACTAAGATTTTGGATTGAATAATTCTTCATGTGAGAGGTCATTCGATGCCTCGTAGGATATTTAGTAGCATCCCTGGCCTCTGTCTATGAGATGCTGGAAGCACCTCCTTTCACTTGTAACAATCAAAAATATTTTAGACATTGCCAATGTGTTCTGGAGATAGAATCCTCCCAGGTTCAGAAGTACTGGTCTAAAGACTGAAGTGTGAGTCTAGTGTCAGTATGAGTGTAGTGGGCATCAAGGGGATGTCCTGTTGCCCCACTGCAGAGAGTCCCAATGATTATTGGGAGGGCCTATTTATAGAGAAAAATCTCTAACAGCTTCTCTTCAAACTTCCCAAACCTTATAACCTTCCAGCAATATAATGAAAAGGGAAAGGCCAAAATGGCTTATGGATGCATGGGTGAGTAGGTACGTGGTTACTTAGAGTCAAAGTTACATTTAGCTTTCCAGTCAACAAATAAACTTAACAGTTCCTGGTAATGGTTTCATAGAGACGTCAATGTTTGATCTGAAGTAGCTTTAGGGGAAGACTGTTAGTTTCCTCGAGATGAGTTTGGGGAATGATGAATACATGTAAATAACATGACATGTCAGTAGGCTAGTCACAACAGGTTGATGGCCCATGACACAAACTTAATCTAGTCTTGAGGACTTGTATTCATTGATCATCTTACTTTGTACACCAACCCATTTGCAAGCAGTCTTGCTGTTTACTTTCATTGTTGAGTTAACTATTGCCTTACAAATACTGTTTATCTCAACCCACATGGTAATTGCCTTAAATTTAAAATCAGATCAACAAACTTTTGTATGCTAGTCAAGGCTGTATAGAAGATAAAACAGCATGGTTTATATAAAAAGATAAATAGCAATCAAGGCAACATGTCTTAGGTGCCAAACGAGCGGTTCAGATAATAAGTACTGTGCGATGAGAGAATGGAAAGATTGCCATGACCTGGAATTGTCAGGGAAAACTTTGCAGAGGGAGTTGGAGAACTTAATGGATGAGGAGAAGTAATAGGAAGTCCTTATAATAGACTAAAACTTACACTTTAAAAAGTACCTTTTAGATGATTTTAATGCCATCAGGGTGTTGTTATCTTAGAATATGTCTAATAACAGATATCAAATCCAGTTAAGAGCCAGGCACAATGGCCTGTACCTGGAGTCCCAGCTACTAAGGAAGGTCGTTTGAGTCTAACCTGGGCAGCACGTCTTTTTTTGTTTATGTTTTTTTAAAGAAAAATCTAATTAGAAGCTTATCCAGACTTGGCACCTGCGGCTCAAGTGGCTAAGGCGCCAGCCGCATACGCCTAAGGTGATGGGTTCAAATCCAGCCTGGGCCTGCCAAACAACGACGGCTGCAATGAAAAAATAGCCGGGTGTTGTGGCGGGCGCCTGTGGTCCCAGGTACTGGGAGCCTGAGGCAGGAGACTCACTTGAGCCCAGGAGTTGGAGGTTGCTGTGAGCTGTGATGCCACAGGACTCTACCCAGGGGGGACAGCTTGAGGCTCTGTCTCAAAAAAAAAAAAAGAAGCTTATCCATGATGATTGTCCCAAGTTCATTGTCAGCTTAACTCAGAAAACTCAAAGGGGTTTTAATCACTCTCACAGATCAAGAAAGCTGTTAAGGATTGGTTTCACTGGCTTCTTACTTCACTTACTTCTCACAGAGTCACCATTTTCTGAACAAAGCTGACCTCTAAGGCAGCTGAGCTGAAGATTTGGAGAGACCTTACTGCAGCCTATCTCTATGACTTTGGATATTACACATACTTGGCAGGATTGTGAGAAGCAGAGCTATCAATAAGGGGTAGAGAGGCTTTTGCTTAAGAGCCTGCCTGATTTATTCCACAAACCCCAGCCATCCAGTAGACTTTAATAATTTGACATAAAATGGATGCAGCAGATGTTCTTGGATCTCACTGTTGGAGGTGTTGAGTGGCAGATGAACAAACAAACTGGGGGAGGGGGGAGGGGCAGCCACCTAAATCTCTATTCCTAGGGACTTAGAGGAATCATTTTCTTTCCTGCATGCGAAAATATAAACAGTTACTTTATAAACAGTTGTCACTTTTGACTTTTAAAGATTCACAGTCTTTTCCTTTTGTTTACTTTGATGACCTTTGAAATAAGCTGCAACCGAAAGAGTCAAAAAAAATTTCCATCTTCATTTTTCAAAGAGAAGAGTCTGTCTGTTCCCACAGTGCACTGGAAGCCAGCAGGCTTCTAAGGCTGGCTCTAGCCCAAGCCTAGATCTGCAGGCCTTTAGGTGCAATTCTTAAGTCCAGTTGCCCTACACCCCTTCACTGGGCAGCTTGGAATAATGCATATAACCAGCCTGAAGACCAGATCTTGAATGCCAAACGGTTTTCTGTGAGTCAGACTTTTTTTACAAGGCAAATTTTAAAGCTGCTCTAAAATCTGGAAAATTTAAATTAATAGAACTTTACATTTCCTTTGCCTTTTTTGCTAGAGAGACGACATTGGAAACACTATTCCAGCTCTTGAGAATGCTGTTATAATACCTGTCTTCCCAGTGGACAGCCTTCCCTGGCCTCACTGGGTTTCTCCTCTGAGCCTGAAGCCACATAGGGCACAGAAGTGAAATGTCAGAGGAAACTAGAGAGGAGCCTTGGGAATATCAAAGTTCCTTTTCTTTGATTTCTGTCTCCACACAGTCACCTCTCCCTGTAATTAGTACGTAAATTTTCTTTTTCTTTTCTTTTCTTTTTTTTTTTTTTTTTTTTTTGGGACGGAGCCTCAAGCTATCCCACTGGGTAGAGTGCCATGGCATCACAGCTCACAGCAACCTCCAACTCCTGGGCTCAAGCAAGTCTCCTGCCTCAGCCTCCCAAGTACCTGGGACTACAGGTGCCCTCCACAGCACCTGGCCATTTTTTGGTTGCAGCCATCATTGTTGTTTGGCGGGCCCGGGCTGGGGATTCGAACACGCCACCTTAGGTATATGTGGCTGGCACCTTAGCCGCTTGAGCCACAGGCGCCGAGCCAGTATGTAAATTTTCATAGTGATTATGGAGTTAAAGAATACATGATAAAAAACAATAATACACTTTTACTCTTTATTGTTTCAGACTCCAAAAGTAATACACCCCTTTGTGGTGATAGGACAGTTGTGAACCTTAATTGTAGTTATATAAATCCATACCTGGGATAAAAATCTACCCCCTCCAAGTTTTTAAAAATGTATTTTTACTGTGAAACTTTTTAAATTACAGACATATGCAACGGTGAATGTTAAAATTCTAGCCCCCTGTTAATAATTTGGTGCCAGTAAAAATGGGATCATGGTATTTTTGAAGCTTCCTTTTTCACTTAATAACATAACTTGGAGATATTTCTTGTTGTCTATATAAATCTACAACGTTCTTTTTAATGATTATATGGTTTGGCCATATATGACAGGATACTCATAGGATGACCCCATGATTTTTTTCACCTGGTCCTGTATTGATTGTTTCTAAACTTTCCTATTACAATCAGTGCTGCTGAAGATTTCCTTTGAGCATCTGTATCTTTGCCCACACCTGTGTATCTCTAAAATAAACTCCTAGGTGTGGGCATTACAAGATTGAAGAAAGTACATGTTTTCCATTTTTATAACAAATGCCAGACTTCCAAGTTCTTGCTTTGTCCAACTCCATTGGATGCCATTTGTATAGAAAATATGTATATACCATAACATGGCTCTTCTGATTGTCATCCAAAAAGGTTGTGACAGTTTATATGTCCACCACTGATGAAGGAGAGTATCTATTCTTTCTTACTCAGTTATTAATTGGATCTTTTAAAAAAAATTCTGTGCCAAGTCCATGGGTTTAAAAAAAAACACTATTGGGTGGCGCCTATGGCTCAAAGGAGTAGGGCGTCAGCCCCATATACTGGAGGTGGCAGATTCAAACCCAGCCCCAGCCAAAAACCGCCCCCCCAAAAAAAAACACCATTATTTTATTGCACTTCTTTAAAAATTAATGAAATTGACATTTTCTCATGTTTATTGGCTATTTGTATTTCATCTGTGAATTGTTTATCATTCTTTCCCAAAGTATATGCTCTCTGTTAGATGTTATATAAACAACTAGCATCTGACTAGTGGTGGAGTCCAAAGAGTGTCCAAGGTGTGGGAAGTTATGAAGTATCCAACAGGCACATATATCCCTCTAGTTATTATAGTTATTTAAGAATGGAAGATAAATATTTCATTTCAATATATATATTGTTTTTACACATAGCTATTAATTTTCAGGGCATAAAGACTTATTGGGCTGTTCTGACCTAACTACTTAATGAGTAGAACTATTAGTTATTCCCTTTGGCCTGGGGCATTAAAAATAAGTCAGTTACTGAAAAGTGCTGTGAACTGAAAAGTTTGGAAATCCCTGCTGTATTTCATTCAGTTACTTTCAGCTTTGTTAGCAGTTTACAAGCCTGTTCCTTAGGGGAACTGGCAAATATTTTACCTCTGGTTTGCTTTTACTTACTTAATATTTGTAGTCATTTTTACTATACAAAAGTTTTCTGTTGTTATATTGACTATTTACATATATATATATATTTTTTTCCCCATTCATGGTTTCTTATTAATTAACTTATTTATGGGGGGGGGGTGTTTTGTTTTGTTTTTGAGGCAGAGTCTCACCCTGTTGCCCTGGAGTTGATGGTATCATAGCTGACAGCAACCTCAAACTCTTGGGCTAAACAGTCCTCTTGTCTCAGCCTCCCCAGTAGCTGGGAATATAGACACCTACCACAACACCCAGCTAGTTTTTATGTTTTTAGTAGAGAGGGATCTCATTCTTGCCCAGGCTGGTCTCAGACTCCTAAGCTCAGACAATTCACCTGCCTTGGCCTCCCAGAGTGTTAAGATTACAGGCGTGAGCCACTGGGCCTGGCCTTAGTTATTTTTTTAAGAGACACATTCTCCAGTGAGTACAGACCGAGAGCAGTGGTGCAGTTGTAGCTCACTGTAATCTTGAACTCCTGGGGCTCAAGCAATCCTAATACTAGGACCACAGCTATATACTACCACACCTGGTTAAGTTGTTTGATTTTTTTTTTTGAGACAGAGCCTCAAGCTATCCCCCTGGGTAGAGTGCCATGGCATCACAGCTCATAGCAACCTCCAACTCCAGGGCTCGAGCGAGTCTCCTGCCTCCGCCTCCCAAGTAGCTGGGACCACAGGTGCCCGCCACAACGCCTGGCCATTTTTTGGTTGCAGCCATCATTGTTGTTTGGCGGGCCCGGGCTGGGGATTCGA
>CAUYQV010167159.1:0-10057 GCA_963574575.1 Galagoides demidoff
GTTCCTCCCTAACATCTCAGGTGAAACCTCCCTGCTAACACACTGTGATTTTCGAATCTAGACAAGAGTTGGTACACTCCCTATTACAATAGCCTCAGTGAAGTAAATTTTCTTATTGAGTTGGTTTTTCCCTTGACAGTACAGTTGGATGAAGCTTGATTAGCCTGTAGAAGCTATGGATGTTAGAAAAGTAAGCATTAGTCAGTGCGAAGTGTATCACAGATCAATAATCCTTGTGGATGCCATCCAAGGATGATGATGTGCACCTGACCCAAGGAACAAGTCTATAAGCCTTTATCCTGGCAGTATTATATGTCTAAGGCTAGACCTAGCAGCTGGAAACAGACAGTTACACTTCCAGAAAGTCCAATGAGGCTTTTATTTAAGTGTTATTTCCCACAACTGTGCTTCCTTTGGTTGAGAGTGTATCTAATCACTATGTTAGATATTGTAGTTGTGATGGTTTCCTACTTCAGACCTCCGGTAAGCCTTTGTTGCAGAACTTTTGTCTATCCTTTAATTTCACTTTAATCCACAACTTCCATCGATGTTTACCAAATAAGTAGTTGAACCCATTCTTGGACAAACCCCTATCTAGTGGGAAAGCTGACACCAGATGACCAATTCCTCATTTCTGACAGCTGCATGAACAAATTGCCTCTCTGGCTATTAGCAACCTGAGACTAAATGCAGAAAATGATCCAAGCAACGGGAATACAAAACTGCATTAGTTTTCCTAGTAGTCTGAGCTTGGCAATCTGAAAACAGGATTTCCGTTTACTGTTATTTTGTCTTCAAAGCAAAAAGAAATGGATGACACATTTCGAAGTGTTTACCTTTAGTAACCATCAAGTTTCCGCAAAGCCCCCTCCTCTGTTGTGTGTTCAGGTTGCCTTATAGCCGGGTCATACTTACAAAGGAGGAACAGTTTGCTATCCCATGCATTCTGCCTCTAAAACTAAGGTTGCATTTTCTTTGAGGATATGCTTCTTTTAATCACACTTCTTAAAGGGGTGACTACGAGGGTTACATGATAAAGTAGGTTCTACACAGGAATAGCGGCTTGCACATAACACCTTTCCAGCAAAGTGTCTACACATAGACATGGACACACAGAGGCTCTTTGGTTCGGAAAGCAAAGGAGCATCTTCCCTGCCTACTTTCCTCATGTATTCTTTCCCCGGTTCTGTGTGGCACCTGTCTGTTTTCTTCTATTTTAATGTCCTCAAAATGTGAAAAGGTCATTTAATATTAATAAATTATATCTATAGGGCAAAGGAAAAGTCACTTGCTTTGGGTTATTAGCTCGTGTTTACCCAAGTCACATTCAGATGCAGACCCTTCTGCAAGCTATTGACATCTCTAGATGAATGGGATAACACATTTCAATGAATACCCAGAAAGTCAATTCACCAGAGGCTAGAGTGAAGCATTATGGGGAAATTCATCTTCCCTGCCTTTTGCCCTTCATTAACAAAATTGAATGAGGTACAGAGATCATTAAAGAGCTGGTTGAAAATTAAAGAGGAAAATAACGGTCTTACCAATAAAGCAACTCTTGAGAATAATAACAGGATAAATAATGTAATACTCTCAGTAGACCTATTTCTGCTAATCCCGATTAAAGCATGAGTCTTAAGACTGAGAATTCCAGCAAGATACTTGGCAGGACAAGTGCTGACTGATTTTCTAGTTAAAACGTCTTTTGAATTTAGATTTATATTCATGTTATATTTTTAAAAAACATGCCAAGAAACTATAATAGAATATATATTCTTTGTCAGGGAGTAAACTCCAGAGAAAGAGCTTATCAGAATACTTTACAATAATACCACCTTATCTCAAATAATATAATCCTGTAAAGTCAGTACACAGGGAGAAAGGACGAGTGAATAAAATACACTTTGTTTCTTCAAATCACAAGAAAATAAATTGTTTTTGTCACTCGGATGAGAGCTTTCCAAGTAAATTGCAAATCCCTTGCTCTTTATAATGCGTTTCCCAGTCTGAGAAAAAGGATAACAAAATACAAAGTTCCAGCGTTGCCCTACACCAGAAAGCCTACTGAACTCCTGCTACCAGCTTCAGGTCAGAGCAATAGGAGTTGAGTGACAGATGCAAGAAAACTTCATACATTAAATCAACAGGGAATATTTCAGTATCGTGTTAAAACATGATAATTAATGACAAGACTTCACAAGATGAAACGTTATTCAGTAAGTAATAGTCATATTCTGCATATGTTGCATTTTTTTAATGTTTGTGACTCAATGATGTTGCTGTTCAAGTCTCCCAGCATTAATAAATGTGTCTATTGAGTTTGGAAATCGAGGTCATCTTCAAGAAAGAAACAAATAAGAAGCCACCCAGAAGAGACAATGTTAAATATTTTTGTAATTTACCATATTAGTACATGCAACTATGTTACCTCATGGTTTAGGAAAGAAAACATATTAATCAGAATGCTTGAAGAAAGCATGAAAAATTAATTGAAGTCAAAATAAACTTTTTAAAACAATCTATTTGCTGGAAAGCAGTGAGTAACAACAACAACAAAAAGATAAAATGTTACCCATGTACAGTCTAGAAAAAGAACCTATGGTTCATGTACTCAATTTTTCTATCACTGTCCAGTGAATAGAATGGGAAACAGGTGGTTCAGGCCGGCCACAGTGGCTCACGCCTATAATCCTAGCACTCTTGGAGGCCGAGGCCAGTAGATTGCTTGAGCTCATAGGTTCTAGACCAGCCTGAGCAAGTGGGAGACCCCGTCTAACCAGGCGTTGTGGTAGGTGCTTGTAATCCTAGATGTTTGGGAGGCTGAGACAAAAGAATTATTTGAGGCCAAGAGTTTGAGGTTGCTGTGAACTCTGATGCCATGGTCCTCTACCGAGGGTGACAAAGGGACACTCTGTCTCAAAAAAACCCCAGCAGTTCAGTAATTGGGGTTGAGTCTCCATAACACAGGCGGGAGAGTTCATCAGTCCTTTGGGAAACCACAGCAGAATGATGATCTTTTCATTGATTCTTCCAAGTTACCTAATTCTCAATAACTAGAATTTCTAGGTAACCAAAGTCAAGAATTGATGGCACCTACTACATATTAGAGTAAAATAAAGGATATATCCTGAAAACTTGCTATTTGCCAAGCAATGATTAAATAAAAATAAGCACAATTAATCCTTATCATTTCAAGTGTTTTCTAAAAATTTTAATTTTATATAGTCAGCATTTGTTCTCAGATGTAAACATATGCACATGTTTAATTGTCTCAATATTTACTAATTAACTTTAATAATTATAAATATAAACTATATAGTTGGTATTCTAAACCTGATTAGAAGGCCCAGCATGTGACTCCAGCATATAATCTTAGCACTTTGGGAAGCGGAGGTGGGTGGATGGCTTGAGCTCAGGAACTGAAGACCAGACTGAGCAACAGCGAGACCCTGTCTACACTAAAAATTAAAAAAAAATCTTTCCTAGTACTCTGGGAGACTGAGGCAGGTGGATTGCTTGAGCTTAGGAATTCAAGACCAGCCTAACCAAGAGTGAGACGCGTCTCTGCTAAAAATATAAAACCTGAGGCAAGAGGATGGCTTCAGCCCAGAGTTTGAGGCTGCTGTGAGCTAGGACACCACAGCATTCTACCAGGGGTGACAAAGTAAGACTCTACCTCAAAAAAATAAATAAATAAAAAATAAAAATAGAAAAACCGGTTAGGCAGGCATTGTGGCCTCCGACTACTCAGGAGGCTGAGGCAAGAGGATCCTTTAAGCCCAAGAGTTGGAGGTTACTGTGAGCTATGATGCCACAGCACACTCCCCAGAGCTAGAGAGTGAGACTCTGTCTTAAATAAAAAATGAAAATAAACCTGAAAAGAACGAGGACGTTTACAGCTGACTAACACTTTCCACACATAAAAACTAAAAATGGACAAATGAAAAAAAGGAATAAAAGTGAACAAATGCTGGCAGAGTGAGGAAGGGAGATGACACTTGGTAGGAAAGAACAGCATGAGGTGACTTTCCTAAAGGTCTTGACCCTAACCTGAGAATGGGTTGCACTTCTCACCATGCCTACAGGAAGCCTGACTTATTTCTTGCCTGAAGAAAAAAAGGACAAATTTAAGAGTAACCACAACAGCTGTGCAAGAGAAGAGAATTCTGCAAAGGAGAGAACCAGAACGGGTACTCCAAAGTAAGCTGATTAACTCTTGAAATGTCCCTTTGCTCCAGAATCATACTAAACCACCCAGGTAAAAATTAAAAACAAATAAACACACACTGTGTGAGATCTGAGCCGCCATGTCCCAAACGTTAACATTCTGTATAGAAATAGAAAAGAATGTCTAGTCTTCACAAAATAACATTCACAATGTTCAGAATCCAGCCAACATCACTTAATAAATACAGTAGGAAATTCTGAAAAGAAAAGATAATGAAGGGAGAACTAATGTGAGATGATGCAAATGTAAGACAATGACATCCAAGCAGCTGTTACAGTGAAGTTTAATGATGTAAAGAGAAATTTGCTAGGAATAAAGGGAAACAGGAATCTTAGCAGACAAGCGTAGACTACAAAAGGAGCCAATGGGAACTCTAATATTTAAAACATATGTCAATAAAAACATTGGGATAAAGTGACAGTATCATTACAATAAAAGAGGAAAATCAATAAATTTGAAGATATGGCAATATATCTTATATTATACAATATAAAATCAGAGAAGGATGCTTGAAAGAAATGAGCAGACCTAGAGACTTGGGAGCCGAGGATGAAAAGTCACAGAGGAAAAGACAGGTAAAATAAGTCATGAAACAGTAACAGCTGATAAATCTCCAAATTTAGTGAAAGCTATAAATGTCTTGATTTCAGAAAGCATGTGAACTCCAAGGAAGGTAAATATAAAGAAAAACATGCCTAGGCATATTAATAGCAAACCACTGAAAACCAAGATATTATAAGCAACCACAGAAGAAGTAAACTTGGTGCACATACAGGACTATCTCCGCAAGTGATTGTTGAAATTTTGTCAGGAATTTTTAAACCTGAAAGGCAGCAGAGAACATCCTTAAAGTGTTGAAGGAAGTGAAACAAAACAGAAGAACTTAAATTTAATGGAAAATCCCTAAAACTTGAAGGTAAGATAGACATTTTCAGATAACAAACACTAAGATAATTTGTTGCAGGTGGACCATCACTGCCAGAACTAAAGGAAGTTACAGCAATGATATTCCTACCTAGATTGCTATGTGCTCACTTTTACACACTTCAACATATATTTTAGGTCGGGCGAGGTAGCTCACTCCTGTAATCTTAGCACACTGGGAGGTCAAGGCGGGTGGATTGCTCATGAGTTGAAGACCAGCCTGAGGAAAAGTGAGACCTCGTCTCATCTCACTGTTCTCCAAGGCCTCATGGTCTCAGCCTAGCTGGCAGCAACTTCAATCTACTTGGCTCAAGTGCCTTGGCCTCCCAGAGTGCTAAGATTGCAGATGTGAGCCACCACACCTGGTCAGGTATTACTGAATTTCAAAACATTTGAAGAATTTCCAGATCTCTTCATGGTATAAATTTCAATTTGAAGAAGAGATTTTGTAGGATTTTAATTTCATTGATGTTAATTTTATTGCCCCCAATATGGTCAATTTTGGTAAATTCTGTGGGCACTGAAAAAACAAAAATGGATTCTTATAGCAGTCAAGGGTCTTATTGATTAGGTTGATAGTATTGCTTATGTCTTCTGGATAATTTGTTTTCATCCTATCAACTTGTGTTAACAATTACTGGCTAAAAAGTGTTGAAATATCCAATTTTAGTTATGGAAATTCCTATTTATCACTTTATTTTTATCCATTTTACTTCATATTTGAAAGCTTTGATATTAGGCCCCTGAACATTTAGGTTTTCTTTTCTTTTAACTGATCACTTTGTTATGAAACATCTTTTTAATCCCAATGTTTCTTGTATTAGGTTCAACTTTGTTTAATGTTCGCATAATCACTCCAACTCTCTGTTGGTTAGTATTTGGTTATTGTTTGCATGGTGTATCTTTTACTATTCTTTCATTATGTCAGTACATTTAAAGACAGTCTCACAGTGACAGCAATAGTAAGTTCTTAACTTTGTATCCAATATGACAATCCCTGCTTTTTTGTTGAGGCATTGAGACCACTTACATTTGATGTCAGTAAGAGTAAAGTTCTATTTAAGTCTACTCTCTTTTTATTTGGCTTTTATTTTCCCATTGATTCTTTCTTCTTCTTTTCCAATTACTTAGTATTTGGGGTGACTAAGTTTTTCTGTGACCAAATTTTATTGATTAGCTTTGTAATTTTCACTCTGTTTTGTTTTTTAGTGGGCACAATAGATTTTTAAATATGCATCTTCTAGGGATGTGAAAAGTGGCGTTGGTATTTTGATGGGGATTAAATTGAATTTATAAATCACTTTGGATAGTATGGACATTTTAACAATGTTAAATTTGCTGATCCATGAGCATGATATATTTTTCCATTTGTTTATATCATCTAAGAGTTTCTTCCTCTCTGTAGAGCTCTTTAGCCCTTAGTTATATATATCCTTAAGTCTATATATTTTGCAGCTGTTGCGAAAGATATTGAGTCCTTGATTTGATTCTCTGCTTGACCATGGTTGGTGTATAGGAATGCACCTGATTTGTGCACATTGATTTTGTAAACTGGGACTTTGCTAAATTCATTTACCAATTCCAGGACTCTCCTAATTCATTTGCAATCAGAAAAGAGACTAAATAGCCAAAGAAAACTTAAGCAAAAGGGAAAAATCTGAAGGCAGCACTTCATCAGACTTAGAGCTGTACTATGTCTGCAAGGCTATGGTAACCTAACAGTATGGTCTTGGCACAAAATAGAGACAAGAACTAATGGAACAGAACAGAGAACCCAAATATAAAACCATCCACACATTGCCAACTGATCTTTGACAAAGCAGACAACAATATTCACTGAGGAAAAATCTCTATTGAACAAATGGTGTTGGGAAAATTGGATAGCCATATGCAGAAGAATGAAACAGGATCCACACCTCTCACCACTCACAAAAATTAACTAAAGATGGAAAATAGACCTAAATATAAGGCATGAAACCATAAGAATTCTAGAAGAAGATGTTGGAAAAACTCTCTCTCTCTTTTTTTTTTTTTTTGCAGTTTTTGGCCGGGGCCGGGTTTGAACCCACCATCTCCGGCATATGGGGCTAGCACCCTACTCCTTTGAGCCACGGGAGCTGCCCTGGAAATGCTCTTTTAAATATTGGGCCAGGCAAGGAATTTACTAAAAAGACCTTAATGGCAATCAAACCAACAACAAAAGTAAATAAATAGGACTTGATTAAATTAAAAAGCTTCTTCTTTCTTTGCCCGCTCCCCCCTCCCCCCAGCGCCATTCCGGCTCCACGGTGCTCGCTCAAAGCTCCAGGCTCCTGCAAAGCTAGCGTGGCCACCGTCTCCCTTCAGCGGCCATCATAATTATCTACCCGGACCTCATCAGCCACTATGAGATGTTCTCCGACATTTACAAGATCCAAGAGATTGCGGACCGCCTGTGCCTGGAGGTGGAGGGGAAGATGGTCAGTAGGACAGAGGGTAACATTGATGACTTGCTCATTGGTGGAAATGCTTCCGCTGAAGGACCTGAGGGCGAAGGTACCGAAAGCACAGTTATCATTGGTGTTGATACTGTCATGAACCATCACTTTCACAAAAGAAGCCTACAAGAAGTACATCAAAGATTGCATGAAGTCAATCAAAGGCAAACTTGAAGAACAGAGACCAGAAAGAGTAAAACCTTTTATGACAGGGGCTGCAGAACAAATCAAGCACATCCTGGCTCATTTCAAAAACTACCAGTTCTTTAGTGGTGAAAACATGAATCCAGATGGCATGCTTGCTCTCCTGGACTACAGTGAGGATGGTGTGACCTCATATATGATTTTCTTTAAGGATGTTTAGAAATAGAAAAATGTTAACAAATTTGGCAATTACTTTGGATCTATCACCTGTCATCATAACTGGCTGCTACTGGTCATCCACACACCAGGACTTAATACAAACTGGACCAATGTCATCTTGAGCTCTTCATTTATTTTGACCATGATTTATTTGGAGTGGGGGCATTGTTTTTAAGGAAAAACATGTCATGTAGGTTGTTTAAATATAAAACACATTTAAACTGAAAAAATGAATAAATTAATGATAAGCTTCTGTAGAGCCAAAGAAACAATGAGTAGAGTAAACTGACAACCTATAAAATGAAAGAAAATCATTGCATGCTGTATATCAAAAAAATAGGGCTAATATCCAGAATCTACAAAGAATTAGTAAATCAGTAAGGAAAAAAAAGACAAACAGCCCTGGGAGGCTGAGGCAAGAGAATCGCTTAAACCCAAGAGTTTGGGGTTGCTGTGAGCTGTGATGTCACAGCACACTACCAAAGGCAACATGGTGAGACTCTGTCTCCAAAAAAAGCACACAACACCTTTAAAAAGTGGGAAAAACACCTGAACAGAGGCTTTTCAAAAGAAGATACACTAATGGCCAATAACATGAAAAAATGTTCCACATCACTAATCATCAGGGAAATGAAAATCAAAAGTAGACCCATTTATCCAACAATATCACTATTAGGTATTTACCCAAAGGAGAGAAGTCATTTTATTAACATGGCAAAGATGTGGAAGCAACCTAAATGCCATCAATTCATGAATGATTTAACAAAATTTGGTATAGGTATGCCATAGTATACTACTCAGCTATGAAGAAGGATGACTTAATCCCCTTTGCAAAAATGTAAATAGAACTAGAGGTCATTTTCCTAAGGGAAGTACCTAAGGAATAGATAAACAAACACAGCGTGGACCCATTATCAAACTGTTACTAACCTATCAACACTCATGTGCACAGATGGAAGTAAAACTCAAAGGAAATGGAGCAGGTGAGGGGAAGGAAGGGATGGCTGGTAGGTCTGCCTGACAGGCTCAGCGTACACTATCTAGGTGATGGCACAGTTATGACTCTGAATCACGAAGTACAAAAGCAACCCATGTGAAAAAACTCGGTTCCCCCGTAATATTCTGAAGCACAAATAAAACAAATTGCACATCTTTATCTGTCTTTATTCAAACAACATAGCACTTTGTTTTACAATAAAATGCCATTCTGTACTTCTATTTCTTTATATTACTGTCATAGATTTCCTTTCTATGTATGCTGTAAATCCTGCAAAGTGTTATTATTATTTTTCCATTAAATACCTAATTTTCTTGTAACCAGATGAAAAGACATAAATTTCTTTCCTACATACCAACACACTTACCCACACATGTATCACTTTTAGCACTACTCTGGGTGGCTCTAAACTTCCATTTGATATTATTTCCTTCAACTTCACAGATGTTTCTTAACATTTTTCATATGGATGCCTTTTTTTTTATTAAATCATAGCTGTATACATTAATACAACTGTGGGGTACAATGGGCTGATTTTATATACAGTTTGAAATACTTTTATCAAACTGGGTAACATAGCCTTCACTGCATTTTTCTTAGTTATTACATTAAGACAATTATATTCTACACTTACTAGATCTAACATGTACCCTTGTAAAATGCACCATAGTTGTGGTCCCTTCAATTATCCTCCCTCCACCCATCCTCCCCCCTCCCTTGCCTTCCCCCTCTTCTTTCCCCTTCTTCTTGGGCTATAGTTGGGTTATAGCTTTCATATGGAAGCATGGGTGCTTATAAATTGGTTTCATATTAGGGCTGAGTACATTGTTTCTTCCATTCTTGAGATACCTTGCTAAAAAGAATATGTTCCAGCTCCATCCATGTAAACATAAAAGAGGTAAAGTCTCCATCTTTTTTAAGGCTGCATAATATTCCATTCTTTCAGGTTTTGTGTAAATGGAAAAGCTGCCATTTATCCTTCATTATTTAAAGATCTTTTTTCTGGATAAAAATATCTATCACTGAAGAAATTGTACACAGTATCTCAGCAATCTTGCAGCTAAATCA
>CAUYQV010167171.1:0-17156 GCA_963574575.1 Galagoides demidoff
GCCTGTGGTCCCAGCTACTTGGGAGGCGGAGGCAGGAGACTCGCTTGAGCCCAGGAGTTGGAGGTTGCTGTGAGCTGTGATGCCATGGCACTCTACCCAGGGGGATAGCTTGAGACTCCGTCTCAAAAAAAAAAAAAAAAAGAATTCCTAAGCCTTCTATCTCAGCGTCTAGTGCATATGCATTTTATCAAGCTTGTACAGAGCAGTGGCCTGTGCTGTCACCAGTGGTCACTTACCCACACGTGAGCCACTTGGTCCCTGGAGCCTGTCCTCTCTTCATGAAATAACAGTCTTTTTTTCTTAGAACCCCAAAGTGTACAAGTAGCCTGAGAGGGCAGAGATGTTTTTCATCAGTCACCTCAGCAATACATTTGCCCAATGTACATTTTTCTAAAAACTTGATTCATCACATAGGTAAAATTATTGAGCTGGTTGTTACTTTTGCTGAGCACATTTTTCTCAACAAAATGGTCATCTCTGATCCCACCTTCTAAACGCTGATAGGGTATCGTGATGTGGATACAGGCATAATGCAGGGATTAACACCATTTACAAAAAGGGGTGATTCTTCTAAAGATCATGTTCAGATGTCATTGAATTTGCTTACTTTTTTTTTCTTTAAGAGACAAAGTCTCACTGTCACCCTCAGTAAGTAGAGTGCGGTGTTGTCACAGCTCACAGCAACCTGCAGCTCTTGGGCTTAGGTGATTCTCTTGCCTCAGCTGCCCGAGTAGCTGGGACTACAGGTGCCCACCACAACGCCCGGCTATTTTCTTGTTGGGGTTTGGCCAGGGTCGGATTTGAACCCACCACCCTTGGTATATGGGGCCGGCACCCTGCTCACTTACCTTTTTAATGTTCAGCTTCTATAGAAAGAAAAGCCAGCAAATCCTAGCGGGAGAACCCTGAATGATCAGCTGGGGCCATTTGTTGCAGTCTGGGCTCCAGCTCTAACACTCCAGCTCTGAATTTTTCTGAGCCCTAGTTCCCTCATGTGTTAAATGAAAGAGACCCTGTTTGGTCCCTCTACCAGACATTCCAAAATCATTCATAGTCCACCTCCCTACTCATACTTACTAGGGCAAGTGTGCCTTTTATTATCGCTGTATTGTTTCTTCTGAGAGGGGATTGGCACTGTCTCAATTTAGACTTCAAAATTATGCTCCCTAAGCATAAGGATATCCATTCAGAATAGAGAGTAATGAAAGAGAGGTAGACCTTTAAGCCATTCTAGTAAGGGCTTATGTTTGTTTGCATTATGAATATCTACTAATAAACCATGGTAATATAAACTATTTGGTATGTTTGACATTTTTGAAATTTGGAGACTCACACTGAAGTTGGTATTTTATGGTTATGAGAATCTCAGCATTTTGCAAAGTTAAATATAAATAGTTGTATCCTCCAGGGTGGATCAATAATTTTCCTTTGGCTAAGATTAGATCATGATTTCAAATTTCTTAGGAAATATGTCAAGGTTTTCTTAATCTCTTTTGAGTTCGGTTTTAAGTTATTATAGTTTTCACAAATAGATACGTGTCTTGCGTTTCATAATTAGTTTTCATAGGTTTATTGCCTTGAATTTTCAAAGTATATTTGACCTGGGAAGAATATGCTGTATTTAATGAGTAGAGGAAAAAAACAGAAGTTGATGGCTAGTTCTTCAAGACTCACCCCACTTGGGAGCTGCTTTTTTTTAGACAGCGTTAATTGATATCAAGTGCTAATTCAGTTCTGTAGGGAGGGTTAGTGGTGGCTGCAAAGGGTCAAGTAATACCAACTTTAGATTGCCTTTTAGGTAACAAAAAGATATCCGCTCTGGATCCCAATTTTGTTCCTTTCTAGGTCTGTGACCTTAGGTAAATTACTCAACCTCTCTGACCTTCAGGTTCTTCTTTGTCAAATGTAGAGAGATGGGCAGCTAAAGCAGGTGTCGTAGGTGGTATCTTGGTGGTGCTGGGCAGTAGACAGCAGAGGCTTGTTTTCTCCCAGTTCTGGAGGCTGGAGGTCTGAGATCCAGATATGGGCAAGGTTGGCTTCTTCCAGGCCTCTCTCCCAGCTATCCGTGGTCACCTCCCTCCATGGCTTCTCGTGGCCTTCCCTCTGTGCATGTCCATGTCATTTCTCCTCTTCTGAAGTCAACACATGTCATATCGGATCACCCTGAAGACCTCATCTCCAAATACAGTCTCATTTCTGAGCTACCAAGGGTTATGACTTCAACATATGAATCTTGAGGAGACACAATCTAGCTTGTAACAGGTGGATTCCCCAGGAAATAGATGATTCTGAGCTGGTTATTTGCATGCAGGAGATGGATTGTGGGGCAGAAGGGAGGATCTCAGGAACAAAACCAGGAAAGCAGTGAGGCAAACAGGATAGAGAGGGAGAGAACTTGAACCATGATGTACAGCTGGCTCTTGAACAGTGTAAGGCTTTGGGGCTCTGGTGTCCCCAGACTGTGAAAAATCCATGTGTAACATTTGACTCCCCCAAACTTAACCACTAATAGCCCGCTATTGACCGGAAGCCCTACTGATAATACGGGGTGGCCATCAAGTGCAAATTTTAAATAGCACGTGAACTTTGTGGACACCCTATATAAACTTAGTCAGTGTCCACGTATTTTGTATGTTTTATGACTGTATCATATGCCCTATTCTTAAAGTTAGCATATGCTAGGAAAAAGGAAGAAAATCATAATGAAGAGAAAATATATTTATAATTTAAGTGGACGTGTCTTCGTGTTGAGGAGGAGGCAGCAGAGAGAGGCTGGTCTTGGTGTCTGGGTAGGGGGAGGGCAGTGGTGTTGGAAAATCCACATACCTGTATGAGTGGACCCTGTGGGTCAGACCTGTGTTGCTCAAGGGTCAACTGTAGTCTTGACAGAGGCCTGTACTGATCCCACAGGGAGCTTGGGGGCTGGACTGACGCCTTAGAGTTGCCCCACATGGAGGCTGCATCACTGTACCCCAGGACTGCTCAGATGCCCCCAGGCATAGTTTGGAGCCTAGAGATATCCTGAAAGGGGTGAGCCAGAATCCCCCACCGCAGAATCCACTGGGGAAATCCATGCCAGTGTCACCGTTTTATAGGATCTTGATAAGGACTGTCTGAAACAATCCAATACATGAATACTTAGGGCCTGGAATGCCACCAGAGCTCTGCTGGCTTTAAGTCCCCCCTGTAGCCAGGTCTGTGCTTATTCACAAGGCCCTCGAAATAGCACTGTCCTTAAACAGAGAACAATCCTGGCTTCCCCCACAACTTTGCTGATGTATTTCTTCATAATAGGTTCCGGATCCAGGAGGCAGCTGGTCTTCAGGTATTTTCCGATGTTATATAACGTCCCTCCCCCTGAGCCCCTCCCCCCGTCTCTGCCATTGCTCTAATCCACAGCAGGTAAAACCGTCTGAACTCTTGGGTAAACAGAACTCTTTAGGGAGCTACGTGCTGCCTAACCACAAAGCTCTGTAATTTTCAGAGTGTTTATTATTATTATGATTATTCCTTATTATTTTTACCCTGCATTTAAAGTTCTCCATCTGTAGAGCTGCAGAGAGCGCGCCGGAACATAATGGACGGGAGCAGTGGGAAGAAACAAAAGAGGAGTGGGTGGTTCCAGACAAAGCGCTCGCCTTGTACCTTTGGCATGGGGCTTTTGTGGTGGTTGTTGATCAGTGCAAATGAAAGTCCATTTGGGAGAGCCAGGTGCCTCTCCAAACTGTAAAAAAAAAAAAAAATACTTCCTAGCAGCGAGTCCTTGGGTTGAGGAACGGTTAGGCTTAGAAGAGAGAAATTAAATGGCAGCCCATTGTTCCAGAAAAGAAAATACAGCGATGAATAGATGAGAAGAAATAAAGGATTTTAAGTAAACGCAGGCAGGGTGTGCAAGTGAAATAAATACATCGTTCCCTCTTGTCTGCAGCTTTTTCTAATGGAGACTAGCAGAAAATAAATGGGGATTTGCTGGATGCCATTGTTCTCCCAAGGACAAAACCTCATGTGGCTTGTCCTTCAGTGTCCCCCGTGGGTGGATCCTATTTCCAGGTATAAACTCACACCCACCATGCTGGAATGGATGAAAAAGCAAAATGCTGCTAGCCATGAAATGAGACAGTTTATTCTGACCTCAGAAGAGCTCTCGGGGTGTTTTCTGGGGTGGCGTGAAACAGGATTGCACCCTGCATAATGGAAAAAGAGGGGGAAAGGTACTTCCCCTTCAGGGGGTCAGAGATGGCGACTTCCCAAGGACAGCATTTCAGGCATGGGGCTGCTGTCTCTTTTCTGACATTCATTCCTTAATCCTTCCTTTACCCAGCACCTTCTGTCTTAGCTTGGGCTGCCCTAACCAAAGGCCACAGACTGAAATGACTTAACCAACAGATATTTATTTCTGGCAGCCCTGGAGGCTGGGATGCTAGCCATGATTGAGGGTGCCAGCTGATCTGGTTCCTGGTGAGGGCTCTCTTCTTGGCTTACAGATGGCTGCCTTCTTGTTGCACCTCGGCATGGCAGGGAGTGCTGGGGAGAGATAGGAAGCTCTGGTATCTCTCTTTATAAGGGCACTGATGCCATCGTTCAGACTTCCTCTTCATAAGCTTATTTAAAACTAGTCACCTCCCAGAGGCCCCATCTCCAGATACCATCACATGGGGGACTGGGGGTTCAACATCTGGCTTTGGGGAAACACAATCAGTGCCTAGCCCCTTCTATACGAGAGAGAGACAGAGATCTGATGTTTGCTTTTCTGAATCAGGATGAGAGAGGGGTGACCTAGTCTGCAAAGTCAGAGAGGCCTTTCCCTGCAAAAGTAACAACTGAGCCAGGAGGTCACTCTGCTGGAGCAGAATGAGCTTAGGGAAGCAAGATGGTCCACACTGATTGGGAAGGTGGCGGCAGCTGGGCCAGGAAGGGCCCACCAGTGCCGTGAGAAGCTATCTTTGCACCCACCACAAAGTGAAACTGAAGGATTGATGCAAGGTGCTGGCATTGATGGTCCTGACAATTTTCAAAGAGAATCTTGACTTAGGGGTGAAGAACAGATTAGAATGCAGCGTGAATGGGTGCAGGTGGACTGTGGGGTCACTGTGTAACCCAAGTAGGAGATGGCGATGGCTTGACTAAACGGGTCCATAAGGACGCCCAAGCTGACTCAAGAGTTAAGAGGAAAGTCAACAGAATTTGGCAACAGGTTAGATAGTAGGGGCAAAAATGCATTTCCACATCCTTGCCACCTGAGAGAAGCACCACCCAGATGGGTATGCACAACACACTTCAGCTCTTCCAGTTCTTCAGTGACCACCCAGGCTGTGGCTCCCCTGTCAGCAAAGAGCCCAGCTTCCTATGGCCTTGATGGGTCCTTGGCTGTTGGCTCTCAGATGCAGTTCTGTCCTTCTGTCCAACCCTAATGACAGAGGAGATGACCCCTGCCTGCTCCCAAGGGAGTCACTGCTAAGAGAACACAGGGCAGGACAAGAAACAAGGTCTTTCTCAGATGCAGGGAGTATCCAGGTCTTCCCACATGGGGACAGGCCGGCCTTGGCTTCATTCAACAAATACAGGCTGAGCACCATCTTCCAGGCACTGTCGTAGTTGCTGAGACAGAGCAGTGACCAAAACACTTTAAAATCCCTTTCTCTGTGGAATTCACATCTTAGTCCTGAGTGATCAATAAACAAGATAATGACAACTTTGAGTATCTCAGAAGATGGATAAGTTGCTATGATCAGATCACAGATGCATAAGAGGGCCTAGAGAAATGGGGTGGGGAGTCCTAGTTGTTTTATGTGACAACAGGACAGATGGGTGCAAACGTCACCAAGGAGGTGGCAGTAGGGCCAAGGGGCAGCCACCCTGCTTTCACCTTCACCTGGACTTCATTACTTGGCTGGAGAGTGGTATAGTCTCAAGATTAAGTTCTGCAGAGAAAACCTGTGTGCTCCAACCGCACCGCTTACCAGAAGGCTCCAGACCTGCCAACATGATCAGACAGCACTGGGCATTGCCTCAGGTCCCCTTGGGACCATCTCAGGTGGAGAGGTTCTCAGCAGAGCAGGATTTCAGAACTGCCAGATCCCCAGCTGTACAGTATCTAAAACACCACTAAGCTGACACTCTGACTTCCAGTGTCACTTGTCTCTCCTTCTCCCCAGTCTCCTCGCAGAGAGAGGAGGGGACGGCACATTTGTGATACAAAACCGTGAATTACGACTTCTGCAGGCAGCTCTGGGTTTCCAGCCCAGTGAGAAGGGACGGTTCTGCCCAATTAGAGAGGAACAATCCTTACGGTGCACATTGACTGTTTCCTCTGTTCTAGGACTTGTCTAAGACATTTACATGTACTATTTCATTTATCTTGAAAATAATTCCCCTCGGAATGTGCTGTAACTATCCACTCTTTATGTACAATGAAGCTGAACATAGGAAGGCTAAGCAACTCCTGGTAGATAACAGCAGACCCCAGACCCTCAGCTGAGCAGTGTGGGTCCAGAACATCCATCCCAGTGACCCCACTGCATCTCCCCCAGAACACAGGAAGGCAGGGAGATGGACAAAGTGTTCTTATCCCTGAAGTTGCTCTTGTAGACGTTGATTCCTCCAAAACCCCACTGCATCCTTCTCTTCCCTCCTTCCTTCTCTTCCTTCCTTCCATTTCCTTCTCTTTCCAGGTGAAATCTGCAGCTCACACCTCTGCCCTCGGTGCTGATCATGTTCCCGGAGCTACTTCCTATGGGAAGTCTTGCTAAGGCTTCCTGTAAAATCTAGGAACAAAGATAAAGGGACAGAATATCAAGACTCCTTCCTCGGGACCTTCCTCCTCCCCACCTTCTCTTTCCTCTCTTTAATAGAGACTGGCAAGGTTGTCGCATAGACATTCAGCAGCTCCCATTCCAAGCCCCAGGTGTGCGCCAAGCTGTGGCATCTCTGGAGGGCAGGCAAGAGCCGAGTGACAGTCTCCTGGCCATGGGAGGGAAAAGGCTCACTTTGTCCAGCTTGCCCTCCTTGTCTGTTTCACTCAATGCCACCGCCCTGCCGGGGAGGCCCCCAGCCAGCAGTGGTCTTGAGGGAGGGGCAGGGTGGGCGGATCACAGATGCATAAGAGGGACACGGAGAGGAGTGGGCCTAAGAAATTGCTGACACCAGGGTGGGATTCCTGAGGTCGCTATCATTCCTACCTTACCTTTCAAAGGCCAGACACCCCCTGCAGCTGTATATTCCATTCACTGTGCATTTTGGGGAAGGTGGATTCTGCAAACCCGAAGTCACACAAAGGTGACAAAACTCAGCCCCCAACTTCAGGAGTCTCTCAATCCAGATTAGCCTCAGAATCATTTACCTCAAAAACATGTAACATCCACATTGGCTGAGGTCTGTGAAGATGACAGTGGCGGCTGAAGGTGGCAAGGTGACAGAGTTCCACTTTGTCCCACCCACAGGACTGTTGCTCAAAGCTTGGGCCCCCGATGCTGTGCATGTTTGGTGCTTTTTACTTTTTCATTAAAAAGTGCAAGTAGAGGTGTAACATGATGTTAGGTTGTTTTATTTGAATTAAAAAAGAAAACCAACATCCTGTCTTCCCTTCCACGCCCCTACCTCTGGCCTCCAATGCCTCTGTGTGAAGCGGGAACCACTTCCAAGCAAGTTAAACTTGAAGAGCTACTTGGTTTCTCAGGCTCATTACCGAGGATTTAAAACCTCTCTATTCATTCGACAACAATGGTTTCTATGGCAATTACTGCAACACATGACATCCCCTGCAGCTCGGCTTAAAAATGCACCAGCAGAAATGGCGACACATCAACCCAGTCACAGGAGAAGCCGGGCGGGTCCCCATCGCTGGAGCCGAAACCGAGGAATTAATTAAAAACACACAGTCATTTTCTTTGTCAAATATTTTTTTTTTCCGTTATGAAGATGTAATTTCTTAACAGCAAATCACCGACATTGCATTTGTGTGAAAGTGTTTCTCCTCATTTCCATCAGCTCTTCATCTCTTTCATCTGTTCCTGACACTCTATTCAGTGCACCTTGCCCCTTCCCCTTCCAAGAGCGATATTTCTTACTAATAGCAAACACACACACAGAGTTTTGCCCAGGAAGAGAGATAGCAAAGGGCCCGGTGCAAACCCAGGCCAGGCTCCACGTGGCTCTATACAATCTGTCTGTCCTTCTCACCTCCCACCAAGAAAAGCAACCCGAAGATGCCATTAAACCACCTCCACAAAAATTCACCAAATAATACACAGAGCAGGGGGGGCCTTGGACTGAGCAACCCGTGATGTGCCAGGCACCGTGGGGGGAGCTTTGCAGTCACCCTGGAGATCCCGGGAGATAGGAGGATTTTCGACCCTTGTACAACTTAAGCAATCCATGCCCAGAGAAGGATGTTTGCCCAGAATGCTACAGCCAAGTGTGTCAGAGCTAGAATTTTTTTAACCTAAATTGGCCTGACTCATAAGCCCAGGCTCTGTAATGGATGAATTAAGTTACTCATTTTCTCGCTCAGGTTTGAGACAAGACAGAGTTGGGGAGGAGCGTCCAGTCAAGTGGCCCCGGCTATTATCTGAGCACTGGAGGACCCTTTGCACTGTCTGGGGCAATCCTAAACAAATCCCTGGCTGCCTTTCTCTCCTTCCTTTGTCCGGGAAATGTTAATTGCAGTATTGACCTGCTTCCCTGGGTTATGTAACAGGAGGCTGAAATTAACAATGGGTGAGAGTTCTAAGGGACTGCCAGAGATGATGGTGACCCTAAACCCACAGTGACACACACATACAAAAGGGGAGCTGGGTGGGAGGCTGGGGCTTGCCCAAAACAGAATGAATGGAATGATCCAGTTACCCTCATTCTGTCCAGCCCTTAGCTGATGTGTAGGATGAGAAATGCAACTCTTGATTCTAACTTCTGCATGACCCGCCTGTAGAGGTACAGAAGCCCCCCGTGAGACTATCAGGGTCACTCTGGATGTGTCAGGTGCATGAATATATATGAGACCTGGGACACCTAACGCATGTGTGTTAATTTCTCTGCCAGGAAGGATGTTGGGCTTATAGGTTTCCTTTTAATAAGCATGGTACTAATGTAAATATCACTTATCTCAGCCTGAGAGCCTATTTGTGTAATCATTAAATAAGGAGCTACATTAGCTTCATATTAAGGTAATAGCTCTGCTTATCGGGTTTTGCATTTACTTTACTTCTCTCCGTCCTTAATGATGTATCATACCTTTAATTAAAGGTCGGCAATTAATGAGGCAGCCGAGGTTACCGTACTTGACTTTATGTTTTAGTTAGCACAAACTAAACATGGTTGTAACAAGCGTTATCATTTTCCTCTTTTCCTGTCGTGGAGATCTATGGAAAAGAGGACTTTTGACATCACGCGGAACTTTGTTTCAGCCCGTTCTCACCTGTGTATTTATTTATGTGACAACCATTTATTCATTCCCCAAGGATACAAAATAGAACCACCCATGGTTCCCTCAAGGAACTCAGAATGTAGGGATAAGTATATTAGGCTTGAATAGACGTCGTTTAAAAAATACACCCCTGGGAGGTCAAGATAGGTGGATCACCTGAGTCCAGGAGTTTAAGACCAGCCTGAGCAAGATGGAGATCCTGTCTCTACTAAAAATAGAAACGCTAGCCGGGCATTGTGGCGGGCACTTGTCCCAGCTACTCGGAAGACCCTCAAGGGGAAATGAGAACCATAATCTGTCTAGATGTGAGCAAACCAAGGCCCACATACCCGAGCATTCCACAGTCACGTACACAGCACGCGTGCAGGAAAATGTGCCCCAATTGCCAGATGACTGTGCTGTTCATGGACCTTCCATGACAGTGCAATAGGAAGACACTTGGGGATTCTAAGTTCCAGAAAAAGATGAAGCAACCACATTTCGTAAACCTTCAGGTTGCCATCTAAGGGAATTAGAGCTGAATCCTGTCTTGAGTCCAAAGGACTTTAGATTTTCCAAGGCTATTATTTTGCAATGTTATGAAAACACTCCCAGAAAACGTTTTAGCTTCTTGGAAAGTAGTGACTCTTCTAGAATGGGCTTCTCTCACCTATTTCTACTTACATTTTTAGATTTTTCTCAGATTATACAAGCTATAGCCAAAGAACGTGGCATTTTGGCTTTCAGACATGCGTGTGTGTGCTTAGGTGTGTATACACACACCTGTATTTAACGATACTTGCATAAATCTACATGTAGGTCACATCTTACTACTAAGATAAAATAGATCTCTGTGCACAGAAAGGACAGCATTCATTTAAGAAAGATAATGCAAATGAAATATGAAAGGGCAAAATTTCTTGATTTGGTATCGATAATAAACACAGATTCAGAGAACAAACAAAACATTCCCCCCACCCCCTGCCACCCCATTTTTGTCAGCTTTCACAGGACTGATGAAGGGAAAAGAAGGGAAAGGACTTTATTTTAAAACTAGGACCTCTGTGATGTTTCCGACATACAGACCAGGGAAAGCTCACTGACTAATAAATTCAGTAGAAATGGTTTGAATCCCAAGTTGCCATTTATAGATCAATGATGATGCTTCAGAGAGTGTCAGAGTTTAGGCAAGCTCCCTGCAAAGGACAACCCTGAACTCCAGGTTGGGCACGCAGGGTTGATGGGGAAATGATCAGAGAGTGCTCTGGAGTTCAACACCCAAGGACAGGCAAGAAAAAGAGAGATGGGAAGAGAGAGAACAGCTTTTCTGGCTTCAGCAGATGGGAAGGAGCTCTGAGGCTAGAATGCTCCTTCAGATTTGCTGAGAGTTGAGGTGGTGGGGCCAGGCTTGCGTGAATCCTATGTTGGTTATTGGATGGAGGTCTCCGGGAGGAGAACCGTGACTTTGGATGACACGCTGTCTTCAGCAGAGGCACTTCTAAGTAATGGTCACCTGCCAACAGCACTCCCGGAATATGGGGAAATAAATTATGGAAAGTGGGTTCCAGGCAGCGCTCCTCAGTGATGGCAACAGCATCTTTCATTCATTAGTGTACTGGACAGATACTTACAGGGCTCCTGCAGCCTGCGATTAGGGCATCCAGGGATTAAGCAATGAGTAAAGCTGACCAGGACCTTACTGTCCTGGAAATCTCGCTCTAGAGAGACAGAGACAGGTTATGCAAAAAGAAAATATTACAGAGTTCAAGTAAGAACATAGTGATAAAATAGGGATAAATACAAGGAAATCTTTTTTTTTTTAAATTTCAAAATTGTAAGGAGGTACGAGTGTTTTTGTTACACAGATGCAGTATATGGTGCTGGGGTGAAGGCTTTCGGTGCATGCATCGCCAGGATATGTTTACTGTACCTGATAAGTAAACTGTTATTCCTCCAACCGTCCCCCTTCCTGGTTTCCAAGGTCCTTTGTGTCTCTTTGCACCCATGTGTCCCGCCGTTTAGCTCCCACTTACGAACGAGAACATGTTATGTTTGTTCTTCCATTCCTAAGATAACTCAGAATAATGTTTTCTGGTTCTGTCCAAGTTGCTGCTAAAGATATTATTTTGTTCCTTTTTATGGCTGAGTAGTATTCCACAGTACATAACTACCCCATTTTCTCTACCCACTTGTTAATTGGTCGGCACTTAGGTTGAATGTACATCTTTGTAACTGTGAATTGTGCTGTGATAAACTTTTGAGCACTGGTATCTTTTTGATAACTGATTTCTTTAATTTTGGATCGAGGTTCCGCAGTGGGATTACTCAACAGAATGGCAGGCCTTCTTTTTACTTCTCTGATGCCTCTCCATACCATTTCCATAGAGGTTGCACTAGCTTGCAATTCTACCAACAGTATATGAGTGTTCCTTTCTCCCCACAGCCATGCCAGCCTGTTGTTTTGGACTTTTAAATAATGGTCATTCTGACAGGAGTAAGGTGTATGTCATAGTGTTTTTAATTTGCATTTCCTTGATCATCAGTGGTGATGAACACTTTTTCGTGAACAAGGAGGTCAAACTATCCCTGTTTGCCTATGGTGAGATTTTATATCTACTTGGTCATCTATCTACTTTTTGAAAAAATTCTCTTCACGTCTTTTGTCTACTTTTTGACGATGATTATTTTTCTTGATTGTTTCAAATTTTTTGTATCTTCCAAATATCAGGCCTTCACTGAATATATAATTTGAGTATTTTCTCCCATTCTAGGTTACCTGTTTACTCTGTTGATAATTTCCTTGGCTGTACATTTTCACTTAACTATTTATACTTGTTTTCTCTGTATTTGCCTTCGGGGTCTTAGTCATAAATTCCTTGCCTAGACCTATATCTAGAAGAGTTTGTCTTACATTTTCTTCTAGAATTTTTATCACTTTATGCCTAATATTTAAATCTTTACTCTATCTTGAGTACATTTTTACATGTGGTGAGAGATACTGGTCCTTTTCTTCTGCATGTGGCTGTCCAATTTTCACAGCTCCATTTATTGACTAGGGTTTCCTTCCCCAGTGTATGTTTTTGTCTGCTTTGTCAAAGATCAGTTGGTCCTAGCCTTAAGGTTTTATTTATGGATGCTCTATCCTATCCTATTGTTCTGTATCTCTACTTTGGTGCCAGTGCCATACTGTTTTGGTTACTATAGCCTTTTAGTATGATCTGAAATCAGATATAATCTGATGTTCTTTTTGCATAAGATTGCTTTGGCTATTTGAGCTCCTTTTGGGAGGGGCGGGGGTCCAAATGAGGATTAACATTTTTTTCTCCATCTGTGAAATAAAATCTTGTTATTTACATGGAGTTTTCATGGAATCTGTAAGTCACTTTGAGCAGTATGAGCATATTAACAATGTTGATTCTACCAACCCATGAGCATGGGATATTATTCCATTTGTTACTACCCATTATTTTTCTCATCAATGTTTAATAGTTCCCTTGTAAAGATGATTTATCTCCTTGGTTAAGTATATTCATCGGCATTTTATTTTTTTTCTTTCTATTGTAAATGAAACTGAATCCTTGATTTAGCTCTCAGCTTTGCTGTTATTCGTGTTTAGAAATGCTACTGATCTGTGTATGTTAATTTTGTAACCTGTGAGTTGGCTAAATTTATGTATCAATTCTAGGCATCTTTGTAAAGTCTTTAGGGTTTTCTAGATATAAAATCACATCATAGGCAAACAGGGATAGTTTGACCTCCTCTTTCATAACTCGGATGCCCTTTCTTTTGCCTGCTTACTGTGGCTAGGACTTCTAGTACTATGTTGAGTACAAGTGGTGATGGGGGAATCTTTTTTTCTTTCAGTTCTTAGGGGGAATGCTTTCAACTTTTCCCCATTCAGTATGATGTTGGCTGTGGGTTTGTCATATGTGGCTTTTATAATTTTGAGTTATGTTCCTTCTATGCCTAGTTTGTTGAGGGTTTCTATCATGAAAGTGTGCTGGATTTTATCACATGGCTTTTCTGCATTTGTTCAAATGATAATATGTTTTTTATTTTTGCTTCTGTTTATGTGGTGTATCACATTTATTGATTTATGTATATTGAACCATCCTTGCTTCCTTAGAATGAAATCCCCTTGATAATGGTGATTTTTTTTTGATATGCTATTAAATTTTTCTAGCATCTACTTGAGGATTTTGCATCAACATTCACAAGGGGTATTGATCTATAGTCTGGGGTTGTGTCTTTTTTTCACTTTGATATGAAGGTAGTACTGGCTTTGTAGAGTGAGTTAGTAATGATTCCATCCTTATTGATACTACGGAATAATTTTTATAAGATGGGTCCCAGTTCTTCTTTATAGGTCTGGTGAAGTTTGCTTGTAAATCTATCTGATCTAAGACTACTTTTTTTATTTTTAGTAGATTTTTTTATTACTGCCTCCATCTCACTGCTTGTTGCTGGTCTGGTCAGGATTTCTTTTTTTCTGATTGATTCTTGGGAGGTTGGTTCTTTCTAGGAATGTATCTATATACTCAAGGTTTTCTAGTTTGTGTGTGCTGATGTTTTTTGTAGTATTCATAGATGATATTTTGTACTTCTGTGGTATCATTTATAATGTGTCCTTTTTCATTTCTGATTGAGGTTGAGTCCTTTTTCTTCTATTTTTGGTTAACCTGGCTAGTTGCCTATCAATTTTGTTTAACTTTTCAAAGAACCAACTTTTTGTTTCATTGATCCTTTATATTGTTTTACTGGTTTCCATTTCTTTTAGTTCTGCTCTGAGCTATGGTAGTTCTTTTCACTGGCTAGCTTTGAATTTGGTTTGTTCTTTTTCTGTGACATTAGGTGTTAATTTTTGATCTTTCTGTCTTTTTGATGTAAGCATATAAGGCTATGAACTTTCCACCTAACAGTGCTTTCTCTGTATCTCATAGATTTTGAAAGCTTATGTCCTTTTTGTTATTGAGTTCAAAGAGTCGTTTGATTTCCATCTTAATTTCATCATTGACCCAAGGATCATTTGCTGGCAAGTTGTTTAATTTCCGTGACTTTGTGGAGATTTGAGAGTTTCTCTTAGAATTGATTTCTAGTTTTATTCTACTGTGGTCTGAGAAGATACATGATATGATTTCAGTGTTTCTGAATTGGATGAGACTTTTTTTATAGCCTAAGATATGGTTAATGTTGGAGAATGTCCCATGTGTGCTGATGAGAAGAATGTATATTAATGTATATTGTATAGTTTTTGGGTAGAGTTTTCTGTAAATGTCTGTTAAGTCCATTTGTGCTACAGTCCTCTTTAAGTCCACTGATTCTTTGTTGATTTTATGCTTCGATGATCTGTCCAGTTTTGTCAGCAGAGTATTTTAGTTAGTGATGATTATGATGCCACTATTTATTTCTTGTAGAGACCTAATAGAATTTGTATTAAGAATCAGGCACCTACTGTGTTATATGTATATATGTTTATGATTGTTACTTCTTTTTGCTAAATTGTGCTCATTAGCATTACATAATGACAAACTTTGTGGTTTTACCATTGTTTATTTTAAGTCAATTGTGTATGTGTGATGAGGATGGCTATGCCAGCTTGCTTTTGGTCTCATTGATGCAGAATTTTTTTTTCTCTCCCTTTTCCTTGAGTCTGTGTGAGTCCTTGAGAGTTAGATGGGTTTCTTCGAGAAAGCACCTATTTGAATTGTGATTGTTTTCATCCATTCATCCAGGGTATATTTTAAGTGGAGCATTAACACCCTTCACATTCAGTATTAGTATTAGCATGTAGGAATCTGTTCTGTTCACCATACTGCATGATACCTTGTTACTTTGCTTTCCCTCTTGTACTAGTATTTTATAAGCGCTATTGGGTTTAACTTTTGGGTAATTTACACTGATAGGTATCTGTGGTACAGTGTGTTTTTGAGCATTTTCTGTAGGGCAAGTCTAATAGTTATAAACAACCTTAGTATTTGCTTATCTGGAAAAGCCTTTCTCCACCATTTATGAACCTTAGTTTTATGACAAAAATTTTGACTGACAGTTGTCATTTTTAAGACGATTAAAAATAGGGCCACAATACCTCCTAGTTTGTAAGGTCTTGGTTGAGAAGTCTGCTGTTAGCCTGGTAGATTTTCCTATGTGGGTTAGTTGTTGCTTTCATGTTGAAGCTCGTAGCATTTTCTCCATTTTCACTATGGCCAGGTGGACAACAATGTGTCTTCAGGAGCTTGCTCTACCTGGTTTCCCTCTGGCACTGGCAGTCAGTGCTAGACAAGGCTATCCAGGTAAGACTGTGGGTTCTGTGGGTGTTACATTGGGTCCTGATGTAACATGGCACGTTTCAAGGAACAGCTTGTGGCTATCAGGCTGTTGTGGAGCACTAGACCACAGGTGTGGCACCACATAGGGCTGTGGGGACAGGGGGACACCTGTGGGGCTGCAGGGGTGTGATCTACCAGACAGCTGGACCTCTTTCCCTACACAGGTCCCACCAAGGCTATTACTGTGGGACTTCTCAAGTGACATCAGCACCTGCTCTGTCTGAATTCTCTGGTGGCAAAGCCAGCACCCAGTTCCCAGTCATGGGGTCCAGAAGAGCCCCTATTCTCCCCCCACTCCCTAACTGGCTCGGTAGGGGCTATGTGGAGACACTTGTAGCAATGCTTGCATAGACAAGGAACTCTAGACCTGAGAGCTCAGAGTTGCATCAATTGTAGAACCCTGGACTCCACTGGGTTCCTACTGAGCCCTCTCCTCAGCCCAGTGTCACTGCACGGTCTCCCAACAGTTTTCTGATCAGTCCAGAGGCCTGCAATCGTGGGGTGGCCCCCTCACAACTCCTGTCAGTGTTCATGTGTGGAGTATAATGCTCTGGGGTTCTCTCCTCTGATTTTCCCCATGTATAAGGGCCTGTCCCAGGTACTTTCCAATCTGGGTGAGTGGATCTCCCCATCTCCCTCCTCTTCACTCTGGTTGTCTCTCATTGCATGTCTGATGGTTTACAATGCCCCCTCAAGAGGGCCTGTCCATAGCTGGGCATCTACTTCCAGTCCTCTTCTAAAGAGTGTCATGTGTGGGCTGCTTCTAGTCCATCTTCTTATTCCCACCCCTCCCACCCAGAAAGACTACTTTAACTAAAGCCCTTTTAATTGGATTAAAGAATTAACAAAGAAGTAGAGAGAATGAAAGCATTTGAGAACATTTATTATAAAGTGAAGGAGAGAAGTGGGATGGTAGCTCCAGGAGGATGAAGTTCAACCAAGGTCCTTGATATTTACTTATGATTGTTTGCAAAGCAGATGAGTAAAGAGAAAGGGAAAGATGACTCAGGAGAAAAAGTACAACCGATAAAGTTTTTAAAATCAGGGGTCAGCAATTGAGGGCATCTGTTTTGTAAATGAAGTTCTCCTGGGACACAGGCACACCTACCTGTCTGTGGAGGCTTTCCCCCTACAGCTGCAGACTTGGACAGCTGTGACAAAGAGCCCAAAATAGTTACTACTAGACCTTAACAAAAAGGGTTTGTTGACCTGCAGCTGCGAGAGGACAAGGTGGGATAAAATCCAGTGCCGATCTAGAGAGGGTGTCTTTAAACACAGCAGGTGTCCTCCTTAGATGCGGGGGGGGGGGGGGGGGAGCTGGAGACCGGTACAGAGGCCGGTAGGTGGGCCGATTTGGTATTAGGAAAGAAAAAGGGTGTATTTTGTTGGCTTTTATTTTGTTATTGACAAAGGCGAATTTTAGGGGAGTA
>CAUYQV010167173.1:0-16162 GCA_963574575.1 Galagoides demidoff
GGCATATGCTAATTCAGTGGTGTAGTAATTTCGTGTCTTGATATGATACCTGAGAAATGAAAACAATCCTGAAACAGGATTTGAGCTGGGCGCAGTGGATCATGCCTGTCATCCTAACACTCTGGGAGACCAAGGTGGGTGCATTGACTCTGTCCTAAAAAAAAAAAAACTGAGTTAATTTCAAGCTGGGCAAGAAAACACTGCAGCCATATGTATTTATGCACCATTAGGAAAGGTCTAAAAACATGTATTATAACTCCCAACAGTTGCTGCCTTTAGAGAATTTGAAGGAAGAGTCTTGTTTTTTATTTTTTATTTCATGCACATCTAGGCTATTTTAATTTATATTCATTACTTTGTATCTTAGTGAAAAGAATGGAAAATGCCTTCCCAGTGGAAGATGTTGGGGGCCTAGGAGGAGAATGGCTGCCGAGAAGCTTTGCCCTACCCTGTGCAGCAGGCAGTGTGTGAGCCAGGGCCGTGTTGTGGAGTCTCACACTACTGTCCCCAGAGTGCTTCCTGCTCAGACATCAAACCATGAAAGCACTAGAGATTAGGAAATGTTTTAATGATTCAATACTGTACTGTTAGCTGTCCTCTTAGATCCGGAGATCATTCCACTCTGTTAATAGTGACTTCTCATGAGTGGCACAGGCCCCTACCCTTGAGCTTCTTACAGAAGCAGGTGGGTGTTGTGGTACCAGCTCCACAGCAGCCTGGCACTTGTGTGTGCAAAGTGAGAAAGACAAGCAGGTAGAGGTGGCAAACTTCTCAGTGTCCCTTCCTTGCAGCTCACGTCCTTCTGCTTGAATTTTAGTATGATGTATTTTAGAGACATCTTAGAATATGATTGCTTATATGTAAGATACATAAATTAGATTTATAACTTTCATGGACTAATTGGTACCTTTGATATTTGCATATTAAATGAATGCTAGTTATCATGAAAGATAGATCTTTATTAGCTAAAGATGATTTTGAAAAGAGAATCTTGTGTTTATAGTTCCTCCATCCTCACTAGTGATGGTTTCATTTTGAAAGCGTGGGCAGCTGTGGCTATGAGCTCTCATGCAGGTGTTCTCCTCTGAGCCCTGGGTGTCCAGGAACTGTACCCCTTTTTTCTGGACAAAGTGAATTAGCATTAGGAGCAACAGAGTCTATAATTTACTTCAAATGAAAAACTCTTCATTTTCCAAGTAGCTACTGTGTATATTGTAAATTATGCTGTTCCTGATGGCTTCCAAAGGTCACTCTGAGCAGTGACCACAGAGGATTTGACAGGAGTGCTGACCTTAGATGCTGCTGGTGGCTACTCTCTCAACTGAACCTTTTTCCCTGGGGCTATGAGCAGGAGCGTCCATGCCTTCCCCATCTCCTCCCCTTTTCCCTTACTGCACTGTGGTAGAGTTGCCACCTTATTAGACAGTTATAGGGAGGCCTGTCTTCCCATGTGGTCAGTCTGTCCTGTACTCTAGCCCATTGGCCTGGCCTTCCTGGGTGCCTTTCTAATGAGTCAGCAGGGGGCCCAGTGGACACATGTTTTCCTCTATAGAAAGAGTAGCCCATGATGGTGCTTGGACAAGTCACTTTGTAGAAAGTGGAATAGGGCAAAGTCATTTGAAGTTCCATCTCTGGGGAGGACCTAGGGTCCATCCTGGGTACTTTGGGGCTGGGGGCAACTTCCCTGGCAAGGAGTGTTGTGTTTCTAACATTTCAAAAGCTGAATATCCTGTTTCTTTGTGGAGACACAGGTGTTGACTGGCTTGCCTTCCTTCTTTAGGTGGTTTTTTGGCAAAATCCCCAGAGCCAAGGCAGAAGAAATGCTTAGCAAACAGCGGCACGACGGGGCCTTTCTTATCCGAGAGAGTGAGAGTGCTCCTGGAGATTTCTCTCTCTCTGTCAAGTGAGTATATCTTGCTCTACCTGGAATCCTGTCTCCAACTTGGTCTCAATCATAAAGCCATTGATGATTTTAATTTTGCATTAAAATTCTTAATTTCTGACTTTTCTTGAAAATTAGTCCTAGCACCACTAGGTGTTGATTCCCATGTAGAAAATCTTTAGGAGCCGGGCAGCAGCTCCCAGATGACCTGTTCCCACAGTTTTCTCTAATCCCCACCACTCCCACTCCAAGATCCTCTCCCTCAGCCAGGTGCCCTTGCCATCTGTAGGGTCCCTGCTTCTGTCTTTTCTATATATCATTGCTATTGTGGCTGCCATTGCTTGCCTTTCCCAGTAGCCTAAACCTCCCAGCCCCATCCTAGGTCCCTCACATCAACATAAAAATGTTAGCACAAGGGATTTGGGGTTTGTACTTTCCCCAGTGGTGAATTTAAATGTTGGAGGAGAGTTGGTAAGCAGGAAATGGGGAAGGTAGTAGAGACTTCTACTACCTTGGAAAGCACAGAGATAATAAATTAGAACTTAAGGATTCTAAGTAGTACACACCTTATCTGAGAAATTAGGATGTTCGAATGTTTCCATGTTTTTGACTTTGAGTCATTTTCTAGTTATTACATTATCATAGAAAACCTTCCCTCCAGGAATGTGACTGATCACTTCCTCAGTCATATGAGGAAATGATTAGGTTAATACTCAGATTGCTGTCGTGTTTGGAGTACAGTTAGTTTTGCACGATCATAGCTCACTGCAACCTCCCAGCTCCCAGGCTCAAGTGATCCTCCTACCTCAGGCTCCCAAGCAGGTAGGACTTACAGGCTCATTCCACTATACCTGGCTAATATTTTTATTTTTTGTCAAAACTGGAATCTCGCTGTATTTCACAAACTGGTCTTGATCTCCTGACCTCAAGTGATGCTCCTGCTGCCTTGGCCTCCCAAAGTGCTCAGAATACACTCATGAGCCACTGTGCCCAGCCAAAATTGCCACAATGGCCAAGCGACAAAACCATTCCCCATTTAAAGCATGAGAGTTTGCATTTTCAGAAATGAACTGAATATCTTGTTTTAGGACCAATATATGGTTAAAGTATAGATTTTTTGAAATGCAGACTTAAATTTATAGGTGTGTCCTTTTTCTTTTGGAGTCTTACTTTTTCACCCTCAGTAGAGTGCTATGGCGCCACAGCTCACTGCAACCTCAACCTCAAGTTGCCCCCAGCCCCAAAGTGCCAGGATGGACCCTTGGTCCTTCTCACAGATGTAACTTCAAATGACTTTGTCCTACTCCACTTTCTACAAAATGATCTCTTGCCTCAGCCTCCCAAGTAGCTGGGACTACTGATGCCCACCACAACGTTCGACTATTTTTAGAGATGAGGTCTCACCCTGGCTTAACTCCTGAGCTCAGGAGATTCACCTACCTCGGCCTCCTAGAGTGCTAGAATTACAGGTGTGAACCACTGCACCCTCCCTCATGTCCTTTTTCTAAAGGAAGAAAAGTTTGAGGTGACATTTGTAATAACTTCACAAGTATATTTGCTGTGTATTCTCAACATATGAATATATGAAGAAGTCATGTACCGTGTTTCCCCGAAAATAAGATACTGTCTTATATTTATTTTTTCTCGAGAAGACACACTAGGGCTTATTTTCAGGGGATGCCTTTTTTTTTTTTTTTTTTTTTTTTTTTGCAGTTTTTGCCTGGGGCTGGGTTTGAACCCGCCACATCTGGCATATGGGGCTGGCACCCTACTCCTTTGAGCCATAGGCACTGCCCAGAATGTCTTATTAAAAAATAAATATAATACAACAATCTACATTTGTTCAAATACAGTTAAGTCATCTTCTTCTGGAACCTGACAGGGGGAGCAGACCTTGTTGGTGGGGCTGGCGCTAGTGATGCGTGAACTCCTTTCCCCGAGCCATTTGCACATACACAGTAGGATGCCTGCAACCGCGGTTACCACATGCGCACCCGTGCAAGTGCAAACAGCTTGGAGAAAGGAGCTGTGGCAGGTAAAAGGTATTCCAGTCTTCCTTACCACTTGGAAATGCTTGGCACAGCTATGTAGATATGCTGCATAGTCACACCCATCACTAGGGCTTATTATCAAGGTAGGGCTTATTTTTTGGTTAGGTCTTATTTTCGGGGAAACACGGTATGTAACACAGTTTTCCTCTTGTATGACGGCTTTCTGAAGTGCCTGATTATACATAAACAAGTCAGGGTCTGAGCAAGAGTATTTTGGCATGGGTTTGTGGAGTATTATCTCTCATGAACTTGTATGTCATGTGTTTTTGTTATCTTTTATAGTGACCCAAGTAGGAATGAGACAGTTTTGGGTGAGAGGGACAGTTAATTGCTGGTGGTGGCTAGAACCACTGGAAATAGGGGCTGCCTCTCTGCTGTGTTTCTACTGACATGAACACTGTAGTTAACTTGTATACTGTTGGGAGACCACCTGCATGGGCACCAAGAGGGTCGGCCTCTGTGGGGCCAGACATACCACGTGAATATGCCCTTCCAAATGAAGTGCTCTCACCTTCTACACTTTTTGTGCTTGAAAAGCGGTGCCATCTCCATCTCCAAACATGCGTTGTCCTATATTTGGTCACTTCCTCGGGGCTTAGTGCTGCCACCTGCTGGATTGTTCTCCTGAACATTAAGACTGACAGAGAGCACTGGTTGAGAAAGGCATCGTGAGAGCAACTTGTTTTCACTTAGAAGGATGCACTCATCAGTCCTTCCCCCAAACAGCCTGCCATTCCAACCTCCTGAGCTTCACTCAGGTCTGGCCTGGGTTTCCTCTGCTCTGTTACCTGCCAGCGTGCTGCCCCCCCCCCCCCAATAAGCCTTCTGCACAAACAGGCATTACTGGGGGTTTCCTAAGCACAGGAGGCCATCCTGGACTCTGTCTTAAAAAAAAATTAAGGAGAGGAGGTACTTGTTCATTCAGTGAACAGGGCTTAGCCAGCTGTGAACAGGACAGGCAGAACCCTCACTGAGCTTGTGATCTAGCCACTTAACACTGTGAGAAACCGGGGAGGCCTACACTGGTCAGTCACGCTTTTGCTGGTTTTGCCAGACAGTACAAGAGGGAACATGTTATCTGGGGATGGAGAAATTTGGGATGGGTTTTGGTATCTGGGCCTCTCTTACTGTCTCAGTATGCACTTTTGTTCTGAAACCTTTTTCCCATGAGTAGAACTAAAATTCCTGAATGGAGAACACAATTTTGAACTGTTCCTACTTACAAGAGAATTTTCAAAGTATTCCTAGTCCCTACTCACCTAGTTCCTATCCTGCTTTTCTAGTCTTTGAATATTACATAATTTGAGGGACATTAGTTAAGTCACACTCCTTGGGCCAGGCAAGGTAGCTCACACCTGTAATCCTAGCACTCTGGAAGGCCAAGGTGGGTGGATAGCTTGTGTTTGAGACCAGCCTGAGCAGAAGCGAGACCCCACCTCTACTAAAAATAGAAAAACTGGGGGCAGCACCTGTGGCTTAGTGAGTAGAGCACCAGCCCCATATACCAGGGGTGGAGGGTTCAAACTCAGCCCCGGCCAAACTGCAACAACAACAAAAAATAGCTGGGTGTTGTGGTGGACACCTGTGTCCCTACTCAGGAGGCTGAGACAAGAGAATCGCCTAAGCCCAGGAGTTGGAGGTTGCTGTGAGATGTGATGCCACGGCACTCTACCGAGGGCGATTAAGTGACTCGGTCTCTACAAAAAAAAAGTTAGAGGTTGTTGAGAGCTAGGACACCAAAGCATTCTACCCAGGGGAAAGCTTGAGACTCTATCTCAAGAAAAAAACAAAAAATGTCACACTCCTTGACTAAAGTGAGGTTCTGCCTCATTTGGTAGGGTACAGGGCACGTGGACATGTGGGGTAGGTTAGGGCATTCTCTGTCTTACATATACTTTCGGAATAAGGCCAAAGCTGGTTTTCCTTGTCTAGTGAGGATTCTTTTTTTTTTTTTTGAGACAGAGCCTCAAGCTGTCCCCCTGGGTAGAGTGCTGTAGCATCATAGCTCACAGCAACCTCCAACTCCTGGGCTCAAGCGATCCTTCTGCCTCAGCCTCCCAAGTAATTGGGACCACAGGTGCCCGCCACAACGTCCAGCTATTTTTTTTTGTTGTTGTTGTTTCAGCCATCATCGTTAGGCCGCCTAGGCTGGATTCGAACCAGCCACCGTTTAGGTGTATGTGGCTGGCACCTTAGCCACTTGAGCCACAGGCGCCAAACCCTAGTGAGGATTCTTCATGTTTCTTGTGCCTGTCATCTAAATGGAGGGTCTTCAGGGATGCTCAGTGCTTGTCCCATCTCTTTCTAGCCAGAGTGTTGTGGTGCTCTGCAGTCCCTGGGCCCCTTGGGCTGTGAGGAATGTTACCTGTGGTTCTTTGGGAACTACACCTGACTGGGCAGAGAGCCCCTCACCAGCCAGGACAGAGCCCTTTGGCTGTTTCACGTGTTTTCTCTGCCCTTTCCCAGGTTTGGAAATGATGTGCAGCACTTCAAGGTGCTCAGAGATGGAGCCGGAAAGTATTTCCTCTGGGTGGTGAAATTCAATTCTTTGAATGAGCTGGTAGATTATCACAGATCCACATCTGTCTCCAGAAACCAGCAGATATTCCTGCGGGACATAGAACAGGTGCCACAGGTAAGCCTAGGAAGAGAGATCTGGATTATTCTTAGCAGTTAAGAATCACTTTTCAAACTAGCAGGTGCCCTTCAGAGGATGGCTTCTGGGGCTTCTGTGCTCATTATTCAACATGTTAGCCTTTTTTTATGCTAAACATTTGTGGTTTTGAATAAAATGCTTTTGCCTTCCTATTTCCGAAGGCTGCCCCCTTTCAGGTGGTATGTTGAGGTTTTGCCACCTGCCTATCTAGGGAGAAGGTCTTTAACACACGCACTCAAAGATTCTACCCTGGAAGCGGACTGTGAGGGAGTGGAGTCTCACTCATTCCTGTCTGCCTATACCTAGTCACCAGTCAAGGTTCCTACCGCCTTGTGGTATTCACATTTCGACTCTGCAAACACTAAGGCTGTCGTAAGTGGTAGAAACTCAGATCCTGGGACAACTAATGTGCGCACATTTGTTTCCGCCTTGTCACCCATCTGACCCTAGAGGTGGCTGACACAGTCAGGAACACAATGTGTGTTTTCTCCCCACTCTTTTGCAGCAGCCAACATACGTCCAGGCCCTCTTTGACTTTGACCCCCAAGAGGATGGAGAGCTGGGCTTCCGTCGGGGAGACTTTATCCACGTCATGGATAACTCAGACCCCAACTGGTGGAAGGGGGCTTGCCACGGGCAGACCGGCATGTTTCCTCGCAATTACGTCACCCCGGTGAACCGGAACGTCTAAGCATCAGGAAGAGATTATTTAAAGAAAATGAAATGTTTAAAACAAAAAAGAATTAAACCCACAAGCTGCCTCTTACTGCAGCCTGTGAGGGAGCTCAGAACACCTGGCTGGGTCACCTTGGTGACCCTCTCACTTTGGGTGGAACTTCGGGGGGTGGGAGGGGGCGCTGGATATAAAAATGCCAAAACTTACCTATAAATTAAGAAGAGTTTTTATTACCAGTTTTCACCGCTGCTCTTCTTTTCCCTCCTTTATCCTTTTTTTCATCCTTTTCTCTTCTGTCCTTCAGTGCATGATGTTTAAGAACATCCTTAGTCCTAGCTGGCACGAGTAATAAAGACAAGAAACCAAGTGGGCTGGTATTTTCTCTATGCAAAATGTCTATTTTAGTCAGAAGGACTGAAGGAAGGACAAGTGTTCTGTGTTCTTCATATATACACACAAAGAGGAGCGGACAGGGCAGATTGAAGCCATTACTGCTTAGCTTCCACCAGAGGGAGGGGGCCCATAGGCGCCTGCCTTCCACCCAGGCCCCAGTATATTTTGTCCCAGTTAGAAATAGAGAGGGGGTGGAAGAGGGCATGTTGTCTGCCTCCTTTGGCTTCTTGAGAAAAGTCAAATCAAAACCCACATCTCATTTTTCGCTGTTTTCCCTTCCAAATGGTATTACTGAGCATGTTGTTTTTTCATAGTGCCTTTTTCCTTATTTTAAGGGTTGCTTCTGAGTGGTGTTTTTTTTTTTTTTATTTGTTTTGTTTTAAAATAAGTTAAAGACAGTCCAGAGCTTTTCAGCCAATTTGTCTCTGACTCTGTGTAAATATTTTTCCCTACAGGAGGGGGAAACAGGGTAGAGAAAAGGAGACAAGTGGAAGTGGAGGGCAAGGGGCTTCACCCGCCCGAGAGCTAAGCCAGGCATCTTAAGGGTTCAGCTTTAATGTTTGTGAGCCCTCAGGGTTTAAGGGAACCTCTGACCCAGGGTGCTCTGTGACCAGCTGCCAGTGAAGGAGGAGAGGTGAGGCCATTCCATGTCTGCCTAGCTCTGGGGGGGTCAGGATCCTTGCCCTTGTCTCAGGTGTTGTCTGCCCCGCCTTCCCTCTACAGCCCCCCAGATGCAAACCCCTAGAGTCAGCAAGTTTCAAACACAGGAAAGCTGGAGGAGAAAATCTGCCTAAACTGTCACGTTTTAGTTGTAGCAGGTTATACCGTATTCCTACACTGGGGAAGAAAATGAGAGTGTTTCCTTTTCGTTCTTCTTGCTCTGAAGTTAGGTTATGGCTGTACCTGTGTATCCCCTAAACTGTCCGGATGAGCATGAGGACAGTGTCAAGAAGCTGAGCAGCAGGATTATTGCTCATGTCTGTGTTCACAGTGGGCTGCTCCCTCGACCCCCTACAAGCGAAATGTCCCAGAAACAGGGAGAATTGGGCAAGGAAAGGTAGATAGGAAGACCAGGAGCACTGCAAAGCTTTCTGTGTCCGTCTGCTATCCACTTTTGGTCTCTCTTAAGGATGTGCTTGTAAACTTCTCTCCACCTCCTTCTCTTCCCACAATAAAAATGAGGTTACTTCCTGGGAGTCAGGAAGACAGCCTTGGGCCTTTGGGTTCCCAGGCTGTCATGGGAGTCCCTGGGACTCTGGTTATGGACATGAACTCAGCCTGGAGCTCTGGGCAGTGCCTGGAGGTAGCTCCTCTTCTGGACAGCGCACATCCCGCCCCCCTCGCTCCCTCTCATTCTGCTTTTTTCTTCGCTGATGATAAAAGGAATCTGGCATTCTACACCTGGACCATTTGATTGTTTTATTTTGGAATTGGTGTATATCATGAAGCCTTGCTAAACTAAGTTTTGTGTGTATATATTTAAAAAAAATCAGTGTTTAAAAAGACCTATGTACTTACTCCTTTAACTCTGCGGATAGCATTTGATAGGTAGTGATTAACTGTGAATAATAAACATACAATGAGTTCTTCGCTCTGTATCTTTTTTCCCTCCCCTGCCTTACTTAAAAATTGTAAAAACTATGTCAAGTGTTAGGTCCAGGATTTGGGGGCTCAACTCACCTGGGTGAATATGTGGGTTCCATTGGGCCTCTTGAGGAACTACATAACAACAGAGAATCTCAGACCCCATCCTCAGGTCTAGGATATTTTGGTTGAGGGCAAAGTAAGCACATCTAGTGTTTTTGATGTAGAGAAACCACAGGCCACACTTTGGAAACTCTAGTCTAAACCAAGAGGTTTGGGAGGACAAAGATCTTGGTTTGTCTGGTTCTCCCTCTCTCTGTGTTAAAGGCACAGAGGGACAGAAAGACCTCTGATGAAGCAGGTTTAATGTGCTAACGAGCTGAGACACACTTGTCTACTCTGTTGGCTGCTTTTCAGGAGAGAGTAGGTCTGTCAGCTGCGCTCACACAGCTGGCTACAGAGACCAAAAAAAGGTTTGTTTAGAGAGAGACTGAACAGAAAAGAAATTAAGCCCAAGGAATTTCCACTTATATTCTTAAATAGACCTCAGCTTACCACCTCCCTGTGGCTGTGCTGCCTGGGTGGGGTAGTTTTCAACCCTCCTGTTCCCTGCAGCCCCCTCATGCCAGACGGAACTTTACCAGCTGCTGCCCTGCCAGTCCATCTAGGCTAGCTGCCTCAAAGCTGGGTAGAAATTTCCAAAATGGGCCATTTAAGTGAAAAGGCAGTGACTGTCATTTATCCTCGTTTGAGGCCTTTTGCTTACTTCCTTGCCCCCTCGCCCGCCATTTTCTTCAGAAAAGAGCATCAGAGTTCCTGGGAAAATCACTGCTTTTGTGCACCCATCAGCTTGCTCACAGCTTTCTTGACAATTGGGTCTCATGGGTCTATGACTCCTGGGAAGGCATCTGGGTGGAAACAGCTTTGGAAAGTTTCCCAGCATCTTCCAGAATACTTCTAGCCAGGGAAAGGCAAGGGGTGGCCAGATGGCATCCCAGATCACTGACACTATTCCCTACATTTAGTGACCTGGGAGCTTGTGACAAGCTTATCTTCAGGTGTGGAGGAGACTGTGATAAACTGCAGTGTCGGGCTGCTTAAGCAGCATTTTGTAAAGAGAAAGATGCCGTTGCACAAGTGGTCTGCCCTGGGACACTTGTTCTGCTTGGCCACCTTAGGTGATCTGAAGCTCAAAACCTTTGCTTTACAGAATTCCTGGACGACTTAGGAAAAACTGAAAGTGGGATTGTGTTTACGCACCTTGGAAATACTCTTAACTGAAGACACTGTATGTACATGACTTACAAATTCCACAGACGTGAGCCCTATTTTACATCGAAGAATAAAGAGATAGATGCTCTTGGACTTCTGTGTGTTCATTCGGGAGCAGGGAGCTTCTTAAACTAAGTCCTGCAGGGTTCAGGGATGGCTGCCTCAGGTTATGTCTCGCTGTTAAGGAAGTGAGAATGCAATTCTGTGTGCCAACAGCACAGAGATACCAATATTACATGATGGTGGTACTGATTCAGCCACTTGCTGCCCAAAGCATTTCAAATACTACTCTTTAACAGAGTTACTCTAAAAGCCATACTGTATCCCATCCAAAAAAGGAATTACTTGCGACAGTTTTTCATGTCTTATTTCTGGCCCTCCCTTGAGTACCACTGCTCTTAGGTCTCCAAGGACAGCCTTTTTTTCTGATACTCCTGAATAAGGGTTTAGAAAGCTAAGCTACTCACCTGTAGGTCAGTGGTTAGGGCGCCAGCCACATACACCCAGGCTGGTGAGTTCAAACCCGGCCCAGGCCAGCTAGACAGCAATGACAACTGCAAGCAAAAAGTAACTGGGCAGGCGCCTGTAGTCCCAGCTACTTGAGAGGCTGAGACGACAGGATCGCTTAAGCCCAAGAGTTTGAGGTTGCTGTGAGCTGTGACGCTACAGCACTCTACTGAGGGCGACATAGTGAGACTCTGTTTCAAAAAAACGAAGGAAGCAAGCAAAGCCACTGCAGTGATTTCTAAGTGTCAGTGGGACCTCCAGAATAGCTGACACCAAAAGACTGCTTGCCTTGTGCTTAGGCTTGAGAGATGGCTGGAGGCTGGAGGGCTGGTCTCATGCTGTGCAGAGGAGGCAGGGAGGCTGGGCACACAGGGGTGTTTTTTATTTACCCTCCTGAAGGTGTGTAGGGTTCACACATGAGCTTCCTAGGGCAACTGGTGTATTAACTCTCCCGGCCCGGGAATTGGAGGGGCTTTTCTCCATGTAGTTAGAGGCTGAGGGGGCCATTGTTTCTTCTCCCCACTCCAGTGGCTGCCCTTTCCCCTCCTACACTGAGGCATAACTGCTCTGAGTCACCTGAAACTCGGAAATTACCACACTTCAGGCTTCTGTGGCACTAGATACAGACATTGCTCAGCGTTGATTCTTGTGCTGTTAAGCAAACACAAGCTATTGGGTAAGACAGACTTTCAAAGGGGAAATGAGCCCTGAGGCAAGTGGGGGGCTCGGGGCAGAGGGGACCTGACCTTGGTTTTGGGTGAAATCAATTTGGTCAATTACTAAGAGAACAGTAGGCAGAGCAAAAGGTGGCAGGTGCGCAGAGGGGTCATTCCTGCAGTGAGGGCAGAGTCCAGGTGGGTCTGTGGGGCTCACTGGCCCTCACCCACTGCCTGCTGACACTGAAGGCTTCCAGAGGTCTTGTAGACAAGCCACTCAGTGGAAGGTGAGTGCCAGGAACACCTGATTTGCAGCAGCACTCAGACCAGAATCCCAGGCCTTACTTGTGGGTGACATGCTTGGTTAGACACACACCCCCTTGTTTTCCCACTGGCAGGAGAGGACTTAGATCTCCCACTAGGCTGGACAAAAGCAGGAAAAAGGCCCGAAGTGTTGCATTACCGACATTAGAGCAGCTCCCTACCCTCCTTATCCAGGGGCCACCCTGGGGGTAGGAGTTGAGGAGAGGCCTAGGGAAAAAGGTTTTAAGGGAGGAAGTAGAAATGCTCATTATCCTCTAAAATATAAGGAAGCATGAGTGACGGCTAAACCACAGGTCCCACGAGACCAGCACCCTCCCCACCACCCAACAGACTGGTGGCTCCTTGGGCCCAGCTCCACTCTCCAGGCCTCACTGCTGGGGGCAGCAAGACAACTCTGCCTGTTCATTTCTCTATATTCTGACTACTTCAGCTGCCCTTGTCCAACCATTGGACATGTCTATGTTGAGATCATTGCCTGCTGCGCCTCTGCACCTCGTTTAGGCCTCTACAAATGCTCCTCCCCAGAGAAATCCTCCCTAAATGCAATTAGGAATGACATTTCTTGGCACTGTCTATTCCCTCCCTGCTTATTTTCCCCTTAATCCCTGTCACCACCTCACAGATTTCCTTCTGTGCACATGCTGCCTCTCTTCTCATCCCCCCGCTAGGCAGCAATCCCCCTTCTGGTGGGACCTGGGTCACTGTTGGCTTCCCTGGAACAGTGCCTGGAAAGCACAGACTGCTCCATAGTATTTATTATGCAGTTTAAGAGTAGTACCTCCCACCCAGGCGAGGTGGATCAGGTCTATAACCCAGCACTCTGGGGGCAGATCCAGTGGCTCTTCTGAGGCCAGGAGTTCAAGACCCACCTGAGCAAGAGTGAGACCCCATCTCTACAAAAGAAATGGAAAAATTATTGGCATGCGATGGTGGGCACCTATAGTCCCAGGTACTCAGGAGGCTGAGGCAGGAGAATCACTTGAACCCAGGAGTTTGAGGTTGCAGTGAGCTATGATGACACCACTGCACCCTAGCTTGGGTGACAGAAGACCCTGTCTCAAAAAAGTAGTATGTGCCAGATGCTATGCTAGGAACAAGGCGCATGGTGCCTTACTGGGGCTGGGAAAAAGGAGGGGTAATGTGAGAAGGTGTGTGCACAGTGGGGAGACACCCAGCCCCACCTCCCCTGTGGTTGAGGAAGACCAGACAATTGAGCTTCCACAGAGACCTGAGAGCTGAAAAGAGGGTCACTGGGCAGAGGGAAGGAGAATCTACGAGGCAAGAAGTTAACACGGCACTCTTAAATTCCAGGAAGGCTGAAGGTAGAGAGGAAGGGGAGAGATAGGGGCTCAAAGAGAAGCTGGCACAGGAAACGGAGGCCTGACCAGGCAGGGTCGTGGAAGCCACAGGAAGGAGCCAGAAGTGGGCACCCTGAAGGATTTTCTTTTCTTCTTCTTCTTTTTTTTTTTTTTGAGACAGAGTCTCACCATGTCGTCCTGGGTAGAGTGCCATCATGTCACAGCTAACACCAACCTCAAACTCTTGGGCTTAAGCAATTCTCTTGCCTCAGCCTCCCAAGTAGCTGGGACTACAGGCACCTGGCACAACACCCAGCTATTTTTTGGTTATAGTTGTTATTATTGTTTGGCAGGCCCAGGCTGGATTCAGACCCACCAGTCTGAGACTCGCCTTAGCGAGAGTGAGACCCCGACTCATAAAAAAAAATGGAAAAATCCAGCCAGGCACTGTGGCAAGCACCATAATCCCAGCGACTTCCAGAGGCTGAGGCAGCAGGATGCCCACAAGCCAGAGTCTGGGGTTGCAGTGAGCTACCAAGCCACTGCACTCTGCTCAGGGACATAGGGTGGGTGGGACTGTCAATACTTATTGTTTGTTTGTTTCTGGAGACAGAGTCTCACTCTGTCACCCTGGGTAGAGTGTTGTGACATTATAGCTCACAGCACTCTCAAACTCCAGTGATTGAGTAATCCTCTTGCCTCAGCCTCCTGAGTAGCTAGGACTACAAGTGCCCACCACAACACCCAGCTAATTTTTCTATTTTTTTATTTTAATTTGAGACAGAGTCTCACTTTGTCACCCTCAGTAGAGTGCCCTGGCATCATAGTTCACAGCAACCTCAAACTCTTGGGCTTAAGTGATTCTTTTACCTCAGCCTCCCAAGTAGCTGGGACTACAGGTACCCATGACAACACATGGCTATTTTTAGAGATGAGGTCTCGGTCTGGCTCAGGCTGGTCTCAAACTCCTGAGCTCAAGCAATCCACTCACCTCGACCTCCCAGAGTGCTAGGATTACAGGTATGAGCCACTGTGCCCAGTGTTAGAAAAACTTTTTTAAAAACTCAAGATTGTTCCTCTCTAGAAATATTTAGTAAACACCAAAAGAGTTATGCTATCTGAAGAGAAACTAGGGTACTGTGTACAAGATTTTATGTGAATATATCATGAAAGGATGAAAGGGATTTTGTTTTGTTTTTTGAGACAGTCTCACTATGTCACCCTTAGTAGAGTGCCGTGGCATCACAGCTCACAGCAACCTCAAACTCTTGGGCTTAAGTGATTCTCTTGCCTCAGCCTTCCAAGTAGCTGGAACAACAGGTGCCTGCCACAATGCCCAGCTATTATTTTTTGTTACAATTGTAGTTGTTTAGCAGGCCTAGGCTGGGCTCGAACCTGCCAACCTCAATGTACGTGGCCAGCACCCTACTCACTGAGCTATGGGCACTGAGCCCGTTTTATTGTTTTAATCTTGCATTACTCATTGGGAACTGAAAGGACTTAAGCAGAAGAGCATACAGAACCCTGTTTAGTTGGAACAGAGGGGCAAGGGGGCAACGAAGGGACCCTTGCAGTTGTCCTGATTTGGGTGGAGTGTCGCAGAGAAAGCAGAGAGAGCCCAGGAGAGTTTGGAAGGCTGAACTGGGTAGGGCACCAGTCCCATATACTGAAGGTGGCGGGTTCAAGCCCGGCCCTGGCCAAACTGGAACAAAAAAATAGCCAGGCGTTGTGGCAGGTGCCTGTGGTCCCAGCTACTCAGGAGGCTGAGGCAAGAGAATCACCTAAGCCCAGGAGCTGGAGGTTGCTGTGAGCTGGGATGCCACAGCACTCTACCAAGGACAACAAAGTGAGACTCTGCCTCTAAAATATATATAGAGAGAGAAAATTAGCCAGATGTTGTGGCAGACACCAATAGTCCCAGCTGCTTGGGAGGCTGAGGCAGAAGGATCACTTGAGGTTGCTATGATGGCACCATGGCACTCTACCCAGGGCGACAGAGGGAGACTCTGTCTCAAAAAAAAAAAAAAAAAAAAAAGAAGGAGCACGGCACCTGTGGCTCAGTCAGCAGGATGCTGGCCCCATATACCAAGGGTGGCAGATTCGAACCCAACCCTGGCCAAACTGCAACAACAAAAAAAATTAGCTGGGCATGGTGGTGGGCGCCTGTAGTCCCAGGTACTCGGGAGGCTGAGGCAGAATCTCCAGGAGTTGGAGGTTGCTGTGATGCCACAGCACTCTACTGAGGGTGATAAAATGAGACTCTGTCTCTACAAAAAAAAGAAAGAAAGAAGGAAAGAAAGAAATAGAGGGCGGCGCCTGTGGCTCAGTGGGTAGGGCCCTGGCCCCATATACCGAGGGTGGCGGGTTCAAACCCAACCCCAGCCAGACTCCAACAAAAAATAGCTAGGTGTTGTGGCAGGAGCCTGTAGTTCCATCTACTCGGGAGGCTGAGGCAAGAGAATTGCCTAAGCCCAGGAGTTGGAGGTTACTGTGAGAAAGTGAGACTCTGTCTCTACAAAAAAAAAAAAAAAAAGAAAGAAAGAAAGAAAGAAAAAAGAAAAAGAAAGGAAGAAATTGAGGTTGATAAAAAACCGGATATGGCTGATAAGATTATCAATGATAACGTGTCTTAAGTGACTAGCACGAGGTGGCATAATCACTTACCAGATGACCTGGTCATTCTGAGTTTAGCTGACTTATGGCCAACCCTGTGCCTGTCCATAGCTCTTGTTCTTTTTTTTTTTTTTTTTTTTTGAGACGGAGTGGGGTAGAGAGTGCCATGGCATCACTCACAGCAATCTCTAACTCCTGGGCTCAAGCGAGTCTCCTGCCTCCACCTCCCAAGTAGCTGGGACCACAGGCG
>CAUYQV010167177.1:0-15283 GCA_963574575.1 Galagoides demidoff
TGATGGCTGCAACCAAAAAATGGCCGGGCGTTGTGGAGGGCGCCTGTGGTCCCAGCTACTTGGGAGGCGGAGGCAGGAGACTCGCTTGAGCCCAGGAGTTGGAGGTTGCTATGAGCTGTGATGCCATGGCACTCTACCCAGAGGATAGCTTGAGGCTCTGTCTCAAAAAAAAAAAAAAAAAAAAAAAAAGCTGTCTGAGTGCCCTCAATGAGGGGTGTGGTCAGTTCCTCCTGCCCAGACAGGTGTGGTTGGTTCTGGCTCATTCATAAATGGTTATATATAATCATTTAGGCTTCCCTAAATGCACCAGTGATGTATCTGCTGTTTTATTAGTTCACATCACCTTATAGACAGGATCATACCTGGACAAGATGAAAGTCTGCAAGGGTAACTTACCTTCCTAATCCTCTGCCAACTGTGTCCCAAATTCCTTGTAAGGTCACGGGCAAGGAAGCAAATAAGCCTGCTGCACCTATGAATATCAACCATCATGAATGGGAAAGCAAATCTCAGCCCCTGGTCAAGTGTCAGTAAGTCAATCATGACACTATTTATAAGGAAAAGGCAATAGAATTTACTGTGTAGACAACATTCTTCCCGAAGTCTTACTGGATCTGATAATAAATGGGCATATGCTTGCAAAAAGACCAATTGTCTTACACAGAGGAGAAGTCAAATGCTACCAGTGATGTTTCCACTCTTGGCTTTGCCATTTGAGTGGAGTATGGAGAGTAATGAGAAAACAGGGAGGACAGGTTACGGAATAAGTAGCAAATGCTTCCTGGTGGCTGGTTTACAGACAATTAAATGTCATTGCCTATTCATCTGACTCACTAAAAAGTTTCTCAGTCCAACAGAGATAAGGTCTACTTGGTATTTAAAGGAAAGCCAAACAGCCTTTCTGACTACTAACCTTCCAGAATGTGCACAATTCCCATAAAACATAAGCACAACCTATGTAAGAAAGAAAATGTCCCTTGAAAATGTCAACCATCTTGAGACTGAGGTGTGATAATGGAAGGGTGTGGAGTGCTATAGAAAGGGAAAGCGTATTAACATCGTACCATTAAAGAAAACTTTTTTAGTTGAATTCAGGATATATTTTATCACGAAATACAGCTAACAAACATGCAATTATAGAAGTATCAATTTTGAGTTCTTTGCCAGAAAAACTTAAAAGTTGCAAACAAGGTTAAGATCTTTGAAGGTAGTTTTTTTCCTCACAGAAGCACCTAAGAATGCCCAATCTTAAATCCCACAGGCTGATTCTGAGAAGAAAGGTATTATACCCTTCTTAAATATTACTGCACACTTCTGGATATCTCTCTGCCAGGGACGACTTCAGAGTACTATCAGAGAATCAGAAATATTCTTCCCACCCGGTTTCCTATAGAAATCCACACACTGTCCCCATCTCCACAGAGAAGTAACCAGAATCTTCCAGTCCAACCATGTGATTTCGCTCATAGAAAGAATCTATTTCTGGGGATCTAAAAATGGCCTCAACAATGACAAGCTGTATCAAATTAATAGAGTTAATAAGAAAAACAAATGGCTCAACTATGCTTGACCCAGTTTATTTGTCTAATGTTCGACTATTTTTCAACTAGATGGAAAATTACAAAAACAACAAAACATTTGTTTGAAAAAGCTTGACTTCTTAGTAATTCAACAGTAATCAAACAAATATCTAACTTGATATTTTCACCAATTGGTACATACCAAGTATATTGTGGCTTTTTAAAATAATGACTTGTCACAACATAACAAGTGTCTCCTATCCAAGCAACAAAATATATTTTTAAAAGTCCCATTAAAGGGCATGAATTCTTGAAGCCATTGGCTGTAAGATAAGATGATTTTAGGCAAGAGGTAATTTAGAAGGAATTTACAGAAAACAGAAACTAATGATTTTTCTAGGATAATTCTGAATTAAAATCATCACATTTATTTTCTTATTTCTTCCAATTTCAGCTATTCACAAAAACTTTCTAAAATTTAGACTCTTGACTTTTAAAAATGTTATTAATACAACCCTTCATCCCACATTGAGAATAGAGATGAACTTTCATCACAATAGTTTCAAATCATTCAAATTCTTACATGAGGCTATGCCAGTTATTTAATCTATATTAGATTTGCCACCATCTGAGGGACTCAGTCCCCAGCATGAATTGAACCGGTTAGCTTTATAACAATGCACTTTGCTAGAGTCAGGTTTATGAAACAGATGATTTTTTTCAGCATAGCAAGTCAAACCTATATAATTTGTTACAGTAAATTTCTCTCTGATTATAAATATTATAGATTTCATAAATGCCATTTCAGTACAAAAGAATTAATCTATATTTTACATTTTATTATTCTATTTTCAAACTACCTATCTAAAATCATATTATTTAACATGGATTTTAAAGAAGTATATTGTTTTAAAAAATCATATACAAAATAAAAAAGTTTTTGCTTGATTCTTCATATTTAAGAAAGAATCTAAAGAAATATCTAGTTGCCAGGAGTTACTCATTATATAAAAGCTCCATCTTTTAAAATATGTTTAACTGCGTATTATCATGAGGTGTCTGGCAAGCAGTTTTGAAACTCACAGGCCTGGAGTTCCCTGAACTGAGATATTTGGTAGACAAAATCCCTTTGATGTGCCTCCTTCCACTGCTTCAGTCTGACTAACGTAAACTAGGAAATAATTGGCAGTACAGAATTAGTTACTACACTTCCTCTATCCTGAATATACTTTTCCCTTAACCTTCTGAAATCAGAAAGTCTTTTTAGATCAATATGCTGTATTCCAAATAGTATCATGTTCTTTTCCAATGAGCTGGAGGGAGCGTCAGGCCCACTGCCTCCTTACAGCTTTCTAAGTGTATGCCGTGACACAAAAAAGGAAAGAGGCTATCTTCAAATTAGTCGGGAATCTCACAGTTGATGTCTGCACATTGTCTACGCTTACTAAGATACTGAGCAAATTCCTTTTATCCTTTCTTTCTTTACTGAAGCCTCCCAGATAATGTGCTTGTTACATTAACATTATTGGCACTGTGACCATGACCTAAATTTACAGCTGACCTTCAAATAAATATGTAGCCAAGAATTAGTTTTACTGCCACCATAAAGCCTGCCTTAAAGGGAAGACATGCTTGATAAAATCTAAATAGGTCCAAATCCAAAAGACTCCTTTTCTACACTGTAATTATTTTTCTTAGTTTCTCTGTAGCAACTAATTTGCTATTCAGGACTGATTAACCTTGAACTTTGAAACAGACAACCAAACAAAATGTTTTTGTGTCACAAAATGACCAGGGATAAAGGACCAACTGTAACTGCAAACCTGAATTATTAATTATTATACATCTTTATACTGGGAGATGTAAAGCATTACACATTGTGGGGATGCCTAACCAGCTAAAGCTTTTCAATCCTATGTTTGGTTTATACTTTAGATTATTACTTGAAATAATAGAAATATGTCTTGATTGCATAATGGAAGAGTAATGATGGAAATAACAGGCATTAACCATTGATTTGAGGGTGGAGGTGCCCTATTGCTTTTTAAACCTGATCAAAACAATTCTCTGAATTGTACCAATTAAAAAAAAAGATACATAGTCATTTTACAAAGATAGCTCTATTAATCAAATGGAAACATCCTCCCATTTCAGAGATGCATACATATGTGTGTGTGTGTATACATGTATGTACGTATATATAGTGCTATGACATAGGCTGAATAAGCAGCTTTGATACAATCTGTATCATTCATGTTAACCATGAAAGTCCAAATTCAGATTTGAATAAGTGAAGAAAAGGCATCAGAAAATATCTGGCCAAAGAAAGACAGAAGTTGGTGCTGAAAACCTGAGATGAAGTCCCTGCTTGGTCCCTTATTAGCTAAGAGACCTGGGCCTAGTCACTTAATCCCTCTAAGCCTCGTTTTCCACATCTGTGTAAGAAAAATGGTCCATTTCAGAGGGTGTTTGGGGATTCAAATAACATAATGGAAATGTATATACTTTGTAAATTTTAAAATACCCTGTGAATGTTACTTAACAACATTTAAATAATAAAATCTGTAGCACCTTCCTGGCTGAGGAATTATTAGGGAATTATTTAATCAGAAAGGAAAAGCAGTGGATGAACCTGGGACAATTAAGGAGGAAGCCATCACAGTCCATCCTCACTTCCAAGGCTGGTGTCCCTACTCCACAAATCTTGTGCCCTCTCGGGGGAAGACTCACTGTGTGGAGAACTGTGGGATGAGGAGAAAATGTGGAGGCTCTTGAACAATTATGACAAGTTGGTTTCTTCACTCATTCTGTGCTGGGTTCTGGAGATGCAGAGGACAAATCACCAAGGCACCTCCTGTTCTGGAGCGTAGCATCTAGTACCAGAGACACACATTTCTCAGATAATCACTCAGATACATAAAAACTGTGAACAGTTTTAAAGGCAGCGTTCAGGGGGCTCTGAAGCACATGACAGCTGGACTTAATCTATTTTTGGTGTTGTCAGGAAGCTTTCCTGCGGAAGTAACATTTGGACAAAATCATGTAGAATGATTAGGCAACAACGAGATGGAACAGAGAGGAATATTTCAGGCCAAGGGAACTGCCTCAGCAAAGGCTTTAAGACTAAAGGACCTGATAGGTGGGTGTGGTGATGGAGCCCAACGCTGGCAGCAGTAGGTGAGGCAAGCAGGAGCCAGTGTTTCTCTGCAAGCAATTGGTCTTCATTATCAAATCAAGATTACTTTAGGGCACACTGTGCAGAATGAACTGAGGCCTGGGGAACACGACTGATAACGGGAAGTCTGATTAGTACAGTAAGTTTGAGTCCATGGAGAATTTGATGGCTTCAAAAGTGGTATGGGTGACATCCCACTTCCATGGGTGTCGATTTGAAAGAAAACTTTCAGGAGCCTTAAGAGGCTCCAACTTTGAGGGCTCAAAGTTGAGGGATACAAATCTGAAAGGAAGGGGTGGGAAAGTATAAGAAGAACCTTAAGAGGATTTGGAGTCACAGGGAAAAAAAGTGCTACTGACCAGTCAAATAAGATGAAGACTGAAAAAAAATGCTTATCGTATTTAGTGCCATGGAGGTCATTAGCAAGAACAGTGTCAGAGAAGAGATGGGCACAAAAGCCAGATGAAGACCAAAAGGGAATAAAGAAATGGGACCAACTTGTTTAAAAATCTGGGTTGGCTCGGCGCCTGTGGCTCAAGTGGCTAAGGCGCCAGCCACATAGACCTAAGGTGGTGGGTTTGAATCCAACATGGACCTGCCAAACAACAATGATGGCTGCAACCAAAAAAATAGCTGGGCATTTTGGCGGGTACCTGTGGTCCCAGCTACTTGGGAGGCTGAGGCAGGAAACTCACTTGAGCCCAGGAGTTGGAGATTGCTGTGAGCTGTGATGCCATGGTACTCTACCCAGGGGGACAGCTTGAGGCTCTGTCTCAAAAAAAAAAAAAAAAAACTGGGTTGTGAAAATTAGGAGTAAAAGATCATGGCCCCTGAGCAGGAAGACATGTAGGAAAATATTTTGGACATTTTATGTACACCTCAAATCATAAAAGTCAGTCCTTAGTCCATTAGTTTTCCTTCTCCCTTTAATTGGGGTGGTGTTGGTCTTACCCAGACCATACATTTAGAGAATATTTAAGAAGGAGATGGAAATTGTACTAATATATAGAGAGGCTCTAAAATGAAAAAAGAGTGGGTTGTTCCTTCACTCACCACTTACTATACACAAGCCTCCTGAGGGTTCATGGGTCCTAAAAGCCGCTCTCGGTGGTATGCTTGTAATAGACAAAAATAAAAGACAATATTTTTCCTTGAAGGTCTGGGGCTTCCCTCTCATCCAAAGACTTCTTTCCCTCCTAACAGCTCTTGGATCCAACTCACCCATCTCTGTCTTCACAGCTTGGAAACTTCCCTTCCCTCCACATTGGATCCTAGTCAGGCAAAGCCCAAAGGGCACCCCGTCTTTCTCTCGATCAGTCACTATGACTCAGTCCCCCTTCCCGCACTGATGGGAGATTTCCACCAGCCTCCCAGCCTTGGCGTTATGCTGGTCCGTGCTGTTGTTGACTGAGAGGAGATTCCAGCGTCCTGCCGCTCTGCCAGTTCTCTCCTGCCACACACTGATTAGAAACCACGTGTCGGGGGTTGGAACTGGTGCTTGTCTTGCAGGGCCTGTTGAGCCCAGTTCCCCAACGCAGGTTAAACATTTTCTTAGGGTCCCTGCTGTTACTTCTTGGATATTTTCTTCTAGCTGAATTGACTTTTTGATTGAGTGTACTGTAGTCGACAACCCAGATACACTAAAACGTATAAATTTATTTTTCATTACTGCCCTAATTTACTAGCTAGTTAATGGAAACAATTAGAATTCCCAAGGATTCCAGATATTTTATGTATTTTTTGAAACAGTCTTACTATGTTGCACTTGGTAGAGTATCATAGAGTCACAGCAACCTCCAAGTCTTGGGCTTAAGCAATTCTCTTGCCTCAGCCTCCCAGGTAGCTGGGACTACAGGCGCCTGCCACAATACCTGGCTATTTTTGGTTGCAGTTGTCATTGTTGTTTAGCAGGCCTGGGCCGGGTTTGAACCCCCAGCTTCGGTGTATGTGGCCAGTGCCCTACTCACTGAGCTACAGGCACCAAGCCCCAGATACTTTATGATTAAAACAAAAAAAGTTCAAGAATATTCTGGAAGCCATTTCCCTGATCCTTCATTACTGAGCTCTCAAGTGAATTCTGTCTACAAAATGAAACATGTCAAAAAACCTTGTACATGCTATCAATGCATTTTCCAATTTGAAGAAAATCCACAACTGAAGTTAGAAAGTTGTGCATTTAAAAATACAAAAGACATGAACAGACATTTCACTGAAGAGGATATATGAATGGCTAATAAGCACACCAAAAGATACTGAACATAATTAGCCATCAGAAAAATGCAAATTAAAACCACAATGAAATAACACTATACACCTATCAGAAAATATAAATATTGACAATATCAAATATTAGTAGCAATGTTCAAAAACCAGTTCACTTATACCTTGCTGGTGGGAAGTAACAGGTACTTTCTTACAACAGCTTGGTGGCTTCTTATACAACTTAACATACAATTACTATTCGATGTAGCAATTGCACTCTTGGGCATTTATCCCAAGGTAATTAAAACTCATATTCACATCATGATCTGTACATCAATGTTCATAGAAGCTTTTTTGTAACAACCCCCAAACTTGAAACATCCCTGATGTCTTTTAGCAGATGAATGGTTAAATAAACTATAGTACATCTATACCATGGAGTACCACCCAGCCATACAAAGAAACAAACTATTGCTATGACTTGAATGGATCTTCAGAGAATTATGCTGAATGAAAAATCCAATGCCTTGGTTTGGCACCTGTAGTACAGTGGTTCCGGCACTGGCCATATACACCCAGGCTGGTGGACTCGAACCTAGCCCAGCCAGCTAACCAACAATGACAACTGCAACAAAATAATAGCTGGGGGTTGTGGCAGCACTTGTACTTCCAGTTACTTGGGAGGTTGAGGCAAGAGAATCATTTAAGCCCAAGAATTTGAGGTTGCTGTGAGCTATGACACCACTGCCCTCTACTGAGGGTGACATAGTGAGACTCTGTCTCAACAACAACAAAAAAAAAGTCAATTTTTCATTTGGTTACATGTATCCGACCACAGAAAAGGAATAAATGATTTAAAGCTTACTAACCACTGTGAGAGTTACAAGATTTTATTCTGAGATATATTTAAAAACTGGTAACGAGATAAAATACAGACAGATCAAACTCAAATCAGTTTTCAAGCAAACTTAAGAAAACAAAGCAAGTTTTCTTACCATAGTCTTCACCATTTTTTGCTTAGGTACTCCCTTAAATAGTGATGAGGAATGGTCATTACTACACAGTTATTTTACCACACACAGGGCAAGACAGCTATGTCGATAGGCTCTCCCACCACACACACTGGAAAAACGACACTTAGAACAGTTTTTTATTCAGACCGTCAACAAATACTTTGCATTTCTTTTAAAATAATATGCTATCAGTAGGGCACATGCAGCATCCAATACAATAAAAAATAAAATAAAATCCCAGTAGCCAATGGACTAACTAAATGAAAACCCTCATCATTAATTTTTCCCAAATCTGGTAACTTTTGGCAATCTACTTCCATGAAAATGGAAGAGACTTCTATCCATTCCTACCTTCCATAGTAGGAACTTCCCCCTGGGAGGAATTTGGAAAAAGGCTCTTGAGCTTGTCTAACAACACTCTGACCTCGCTCTACACAAACAGCAGCTCTGCGAGGAACCCCCACCCATCTGCAACACAGAACTGCAATTTCAGGGGCAGGTTTGGTTAGGAATTCTCCTCTCCGCTCCTCTTCTGACAAGCTTATCTGAGACGCCTCAATCATGAGAAAGGCACTAATCCCCCCAGCTGCTCAGTAGTCTACCACCACAGCAATCAGACCACATTAAACACATCCCATGCTAACTTATACTAACATAGACACATTTCCACAAATCTGACTTAACATTTTACCCTCTAATTTAGAAAGAGTTCTTAAACAGCCATATGAAAACTATTGCTGCATTTTCCTAAACTATAAATAAAATGCATGTATCATATTATTAAATGTCTCATATGTAACGATCTTTATGATAAATTTCTCTTTTCCCCTAGCGTGTTGAGTGGAAAAATGCCCCTTTGGATACAAAAGTGTAATTCTTTTTATGTAATCCACATGATATATTTTTGCTCAAACTACCAAGAAACTCAGAACTATTTTGTTCTCATTGACTATTTTTAACCTAGTTATGGCTATTTTCACCTGCCCCCTATCCTATTTAGATCATTATAATTTGTCTTCAAGGTTAAATTTTTTTTTAAATCATATTTATGACTTTAGCCAAATTAACTTCATTTTAATTCTAAAGTTTAAACAATAAAGTTATTTTCATGGCACCACTTTTAATATTTTAATTCTTTTTTTTACAAAAAGAGAAACAATATGCTCAAAGAAAATAGACCTATTAAAAGGAAAGCATGTGAGATTGCTTAATGTGTTTGTGTTTCTATCCATTTTAAAACTTAAGACTCAGGATTGTTTAGTTCCCTATTTTAACAATTTCATATATTTCTCTTGAGTTAAGACAAATTGGTAGGATCTGAATTTAAATCACCAAGCATAACTCATGTAATAAACTTTTTAAAAATAAGGGGAAAAAAGCACCTTGTCAGAGATTCCCCCAAATAGGTTCTGGCTCTTAAAAGGAAAAAAAAAAAAAAGGAATACTCTATAAACATACTTTCTGCTTGGGAGTAAGGAATATCACATGAAAGGAAAACCTATGGTCACTAAAAAGGAAATATATTAATAAAAAATGACGAGGATGTAAGAGTCTATTACGTCACCATTGAAGGACTGTCATTTCTCATCTGCCAGTTTACAAAGCAAAAAGCAATGATAAAGGACATCACACACACAGTTCTTGTCTATATGTAGCCATTTTTATTCTAACCCTTCCCTAGGAAGACAGCATATAATTCCATAACAGCTGGTCTAAGCCCTAGTCAAGAATCTGTTTCCCAATTTCTCTCCATCTCTATTTCCTTGTCATATATTAAAAGTGACTTCTACTAGAATTTTAGAGAAAGCTGGATACAGGCCTTTGAGCCATTGGTCTTTCAGTCTGACCCTTTATCTACCATCGACCGGACTTCTTCATTGCAAGCCTCTCAGCTGTGATTTTCATTGGTTTCTCTTGACAATAGCTCAGTGTCAACAATTTCAGGTGGTGGATTTTGGTAAGTTCTCTATTTTATTGTGGCATTCCTTGATGAGGGCTCTTACAGGTGATAGTTCTAATCCATAGTGACCATCCTTTCAACAATATCCCTCACTTTTGTACACGTCTACTCTGACCCTCTGTCTCAAACGAGGTTGAGTATTCATGTGGGCACAGCCCAGTAAAGAAAAACCCAAAGCATCTTGACTCTGTTCATTGCAAAAATTCCAGATCTAGTCCTTTTAGCTCACAAGCTTTTTGCTCCTCTTCATCTTATTCCAGGATTCCTACTTGGCCTTCAAACCCATAGCTTGTTTGTTTTTTTCTGATTTTGTCTACTACTCCAGACTACGCTTTCTGGATACCTCTGACTTCTATAGTTAAATAGTAACTACCTCATGTAGCATCCCATAAGCCTGTCCCACTCTCCCTTCAACTCCTTTAATGGGTCTCTACAGCTGTTTCTAGATCCTATTTAAAGCCTCTAGTAAATGCTGATTTCCATGCCTTTAGGGAGGCCACCTTCTAAAGGTCAAGGAGGGAGATAAGAGCTTCCTCACGGGCCTTCTGTTCTTTCCTGAGCCAGGGCCTAAGCCTACTCTTATCTCAAATGACCCCTCTGAATATTTGAGAATGTCCTGCCAGAAGTCGCTGTATAGATTCCATCATTTTCCACATCCAATTCAGATATGAAGGCAACTTGACCAAACACTCAAATTCTTTTTCATTTTTCTTGCTCACACAAGGCACTGATCCCAAGGATCACAGAAACAACTTTTAGCTATTTCATAGTTCCCCAAGCTTGACCAATGAACTGAACTCTGATGGTCACACAGAACACCACGTATGATAATGATTTTAAATGCGTTGTTTAGATATTTCCCACCACGAGGGCCTCCTTTCAATTCCTCATGTACACTGAAGTCACGGTAACACACTCACTGGACATTACTGATCTGGCTGCTGCTCACTTCTCCATCCTCCTCTTTTGCTACTTCCCTTCTCACTCCAGAGACACTGAACTACTTTTAGTTCCTCAAAGCCTTTCATTGGCATCTGCAGTTACAGTTGTTTTGCTCTTAGCTGACATTGCTTAGCCCTGACTTTAATTCATCCTCAGGTAAGGCTCCCTTAACAACACCTCCTCCGTTTGGAAGTATGGCCCATCTGTGTGTATAAATGGCAGGGAGCTACCGCGTATCATGATTTAATGTGAATTAAAATAACATCCACTTAGCACTTTCAAAATGCTATCCTGGTTACACCTGGTACTCGATGATCTCTGATTAGCCTGCAAGCTTTGTGAGGTCAGAGACTCCATCAACACAGCAAAGGATCAATATGTATTTGTTAAATGAATGAATGATCAAACTATAATTTTCCAATAAATCCCTCCCTGGTGACATGTCTTACTTCTACTTTGTTTAATTACACTTACAGATCTCTTTATAGTCTGTGAGCATGAAAAGCTGACCCCACCTGACCTCATTGGCCTACATCAGTCTCACAGTGAGGCTTTACCTGTTCTAATGGTGAGAAGTAAAACAGGGCTGCCATGGTTTTAAAGTAAAATAATATCTTAAAGTAAGAAAAAAAGCACAGATGGCAAATTCACCACCATTTGCACAGACTAAGTCTTCTGGTTTTAACTGAAAGGTACTTACAAAGCCATTTCATTCTTTATTTTTCACGGATAAAAACGTTGCTTTTTGGCAGTTTGTAGTGGAAAACGCAGAAACCTCAATGTTGACAGAGAATGTTATCTAGAAGGCAATGTCTGACTACTGAACTACTATCTCATTCTCAGGAAGCATCCTCCCCATCGGTCACTTTTTAAAATGATTCTACGATAAGTTTAAAATTGAAAGGACGTTCATAAACAGTCTAGTTTCTTTTTTAAAGCAACTTTAAAAGCAATGTTTCTAAGAGTCAGTGGAAAGGGCAAAAATTACAAGATTCAAAGTGTTCTCTAGCCAAAGCCATCCCCATTTTTGCTGAATCATCAACCGTCCTGTGCTTTGCTTTTTTTTCCTTCATTAAACTGTGTTTATGTATCTTACCAAAATAGAAACAGTCCCTGTAATCAGTTCCTTCGGAAATGAAGGAAACATTGGCTCTTCCTTCAGAAGAGGATGTTAGTTCATGGGAACGAGTACCGACAGTAAGTCCTGACCAAATACAGGGAGCACTGATTTTTTTAATCATATTTTTGTATCAGAACAGGTTTAAACGACTACAGAAGTTTCAATACCTGTTGAAAAGTAAGTCTCATCTTGAGTTCATCACATCTACAATAAAATAGATTCAGTTAATCACACTTTTGAAGATGTGCCATATCATCCCTATGCTTTTTAACAATGAAAGAAATAACTATTTTACCCTCTAATTTCAAAAATTCAGAATAACTTTCAAGTAGTTTATTTATTGTTAATGCAGGCAACTGCCCAAACAAATATAGTAATTTTATTGAACATCTTCAAATCTTCAAAGATTGTCCTGAGATCAGAACATTCAAACTGCAGATCCTAAAATTCTCAGATGAGTTCTAAGATCCTGGGACACATCTAACTCAAAAGCCAGTAAAGTGAAATGAGGTGGGTGAACGTGGGTCTTGATGAATAGCAAGATCTACCCAATGGGAACGAAAAATAGAACAAAAAGTATTAATGGTGAGAAGGAGAAACTACAGCAGATTCTAATTTTGAGTTGAGCCACCGATTATCCTAGGACACTCACCCAAGGAGAGATGTCTGGGATGGGTAAGTCATTAGCATTCCTGAGTTGCTAAAGCAACTTGGCCAAGGAGTGCAAGCCCCAGGCATGGAATGTTCTGTTTATGGCTCAGAGCAAAATGACCTCCTTTCTTACCTGTTGTACATGTCTACCCTGTGTACTATCTAGCTACACAGCTGTCTTTTTAAGCTTCCTGAGGCAAGCATCTGTGTCGTATACTAATCTATACGACCACATAGCAGTGCCTGACACAGAAGAATATTCAAAAAAGATGTATTAAATGAATGAAAATGAATTATTATAATACATGAGGTTCAGTGGAACAAGTGAGAGTCAAATATGCTTTTGACATAGTTCAGTCTGTATCACTTAGATCATAGACAATATACGATTTGTTATGTGTTTAATGCTTTAAAATTCACAAATTTAAGGAAAACACTAAGTCACCAAGAGCAAATGCAAGACGAAGTCTTCTTATTTGGAGCCCTTTGTGTTTAAGTGGCACGATACTCAGCACTTAAAAGCGCTCAGTTTGAGCTAATTCTGCTTTCTCATCTTTCTAGTCTTGGTGTTTGTCACTGGCACGGTCACACTCTGTACTTATTCCGCAGCTCAGCTCATCTTTAAGCAAAATGTGGTGCTTCCCCTTTTGGCGACCTTCTAGTCCAGCTTTCTCCCCAACCACCCCCACCAGCTCACTAAAGCTGCCTCTGACCTTCGCCATTCCACAGAATGTTTACTAGCAATAAAAAAACAATATTCATTGGCCTTTATTATCCCGGGAACCTGACAAGAAATGTTAGATCATTAAACCTTACAGCAACTTTTTACATATTTAAAGAAAGCTAAAAGTTTAGAAAACTGAATAAATTGTTCACAGTCACATGGATGTAAAAACTGCTGCGTAAAAGAACGATCAGCGTGTGAGAAATAGATTTGGTATTAATACTTGACAGCATATTGGTAATTATTGGCCCTATGGGAATACCCAAGGTAGCTAACTGGGCAGAGGACAGGTAAGTAGGAATAATGGATGTGAAGTAAATCCTGGATGGACAAAAATCACATAAGCTGGATGAAGAATCAGGAAGAGAGAGAGAAACTGAAAAGGAGTAGTAAAAAAGGGCAGGAGAGAACTAAGAAAAAGGGGACATATAGAAACCCAGAAAAAGAAAATTAATCGAAAGTGTTGATGTTACCCAAAAGGTCAAAAAAAGTGAGGACTGAAAAAGAAGTGTGAGATTTTTCAATTATGAAGTTGCTACTAATCCTAACAGGGCCTTTCTAAGGAGTTGTGGAGATTGCAATCAATTTGCAAGAAGGGTCAGGAAATTAAGAGAAAATATAGGCAAGTCTTACATGAAATTCTGGAGTCAAAAAGAGGAAGAGAGATAAAGCAGTAATTTGAAGTAAAGGCAAGATCGAGGGGAGATCTTTTAGTATGGGGGGGCTTGTTTTTAAAGGGGGGACAAAATGTAGGCTATAAAGCCACATATAATTTATTGAACATATAACTTATTGAACTTAAATCCTAAAGAGGGAGGGGATAGGTTCTCTCAGGACACAAGGTGGGAAGAGGTGGGGTAGGTGACATCCTAAATGCTGGAAGGATAGGCAAGGGAAATATATAGACATTATTTTATCTTTGACTTAAGAGCTAAAGCCCTGCACTCAGAATGAGAAAATGGATGGAATAAAGAGTTATAGGAAAATTAAAAACATGTGGGAACATCCTAGTGGGGGGGGGGAGAAAAGCAACGAAAAGCAAATAAAAGACTAGAAGAATTAAGCGCCAGACAGAGAATGGGAATCCCCACAAACTCCCCAATTTTCCTGACAAAACGTGAGAGTCAGCAAGTGTCCTGCCCACCTTGGCTCTTAAAACCAAAGACTCTGTTTAGTAGAAGAAAATTGAAGATGAGAAGCCAGGCTGGCCTAGCTGGGAGGTTCCACTCTATGATACGAGCTGCATTCAAGACACAGAAAGTTCAAAAGCCAGACGTAGTGCTTATGTTACGAGACAAAGTAAATCCCTACTTTATCTTCTCTCTCCCCACCCTTCAAACACAAATCCTTCTTCCCAGAGGATGGACATCTTGTAGCTTTCTTTCTCCTCACCTGTTTTTCTCAAAGCCCACCCAAGTCATGCCTTTTATAAAAGCTGCAGCTTAGAAATGCATATGTATTATTTCCAACTCCATCACATAATTGGAGAATAGTTTATTTTCATTTCATGTTATCTTATGTCACTGTGCTAAGTTACTAAGCCAGCCACAAGTCTGAGTAATCATTCCCGAGGCCTATCAAGCAAAGAATCCTCTTGTCGAAATGCTGACAATGTGGAAGAACTTTGTGGTATAACTGGGTTGCTAATTAGAATTTGCACTTTGAAATTTTTCTTTGGGAATTATAATTCCACATGTTGCTCCAATGTCTATAATATGGATTAAAAATCATTTTAAATTAATTTAAATTTATGAAAAGGAACACTATTTTCAAGTATCCCACACACATAGTCAATTTTTAAAAATATTAATTTCTCATAATTTGATCTTCGTTCTAGTTAAAAATTGGGGGTAGGCTTGGCGCCTGTGGCTCAATTGGCTAAGGCACCAGCCACGTACACCTAAGGTGGCGGGTTCGAATCCCCAGCCTGGGCCCGCCAAACAACAATGATGGCTGCAACCAAAAAATGGCCGGGC
>CAUYQV010167178.1:0-18787 GCA_963574575.1 Galagoides demidoff
GAATATAAATGTCTTAACACAATAACTAAGAAAATGACATGAAGGCTATGTTAACCAGTTTGATGAAAATATTTCAAATTGTATATAAAAACAGCACACTGTACCCCATGACAGTATTAATGTACACAGCTATGATTTAATAAAAAATAAATAAAAAGAAAGAAATAAAGAAAGAATGTCCAGAACATATAGTAAATATTTTTTATTAGTTGACCATTTAAGCTATTCAGGACTAGTGAACTCATGGGAAGAAAAAGTTAACAGCCACCTAAAAAGGGGTATACTGGAGAATCTTCTCTCAAAAACACACACCATTTAACCCTCTGCCATTTAATCACCACAGCTTTATCCCTGTGGTCCTCAGAGCTTTGCCTACCAATCTCTGCGGCAGACATATTAAGGGGTCTGGACAGACCTATGCCAGGTCTAGATGGCAGGCTGTCTTTGGAAGAAGTATCCCTTTCCAATCCCCGTGGTTCTGAGGAGGCTATCAAGCCGCCGAGGGCACACTCAGCATCACTGACTGATCTGAGGCACAGACTGGGACACGAGCAGGCCAGAGCATCTCCTAGGGACTAAACTGGGAGAGAAGCTGTCTCCTTCTGCAGCCTGGCCCCCTGGGTCCATGGTGTCTGTCCCTGGGGCAGGACCAGAATCAGCCGGGGACGATGAGGTTACTACCAACAAAAGCAGAGGGGAAGATTGATGGCCAGAGAGTCCCTGGTCCTCCTCACTTGCAGCCCATCTGCCCCTTACACCCTGGGGGGTCCCCTGGTGCCTGCAGCTGGGTAAGCCAACACATTGCTTCTTTGCTTAAAGTTGTTGGAATTAAGTTTCTTTCACTTACCATTAAAAACATCCTAATGAAAGTATATTTTTTTCCAAAATCTGTTATTTCTATACAAGGTTCTACTTCACATCATTACTGACCAGTGCTGTGAGCAGAGATCGCTCATCCAGAATGGGTCAAGGCACAGCAGTAAGAAAAGAGATGACAACTCTAATGGCCTTGTCAGTAAAAACCTGGTGACCCTGTGTCAGACCTCAGGACCTGCTCCAGCCCTGGTGGCAGAAAGAGCATCAGGGCCACTCACTGAGACAGGAGAGGATCAGTCTGATGGACAGTTCTGTTGGTTATACATCAAGATGATGCCCTTGACACTGGACAGGAATTCAGATGTTTGTGTTTGTAGTTCTGTGGAAAGGACAACGGTGGCGACCCCTGTCTGGACGCCATCAACATAGAGAAGGGATTGAAACCCAGCACATTCGGGCTGACTGTGACACCCCTCTCACACACACACACCCCAATCCATCTGTTGAAGCCTAAACCCAGCACCTTGAACATAGCCATATTTGGAGACAGGGTCTCTGAAGAGGTGATCAAGTTACATAGGTCACTAGGGCGGCCCTAACCAACATGTCCTCATACATAAAAAAGGGAAACTGGGACAGACACACGTGGGGTGGAGCACTGCAGAAACAGGAGGAAGACACGCCCCGGGGCGGGGCCTGGGTGGGCGGGGCTATTGAGGGGCGGGGCCTCTGGTGGGGAAGGGGCTCGGGGTGGAGGGGCGGGGCCTCGAGGGAAGGAAACTCTGCCAACACCCGACCAGGACACCTAGGCCCCCGGAACTGTGGGAAAAGATCAGTAAATCCCTGCGGCAAGGCTCCAGCCCAAGTTGTTCCATTACAGCAGCCTCAACAAGTTGACAACCCTCGAAACAGAAGCTGTCTTAGAGAATATGTCCATGGGCGGGAGATCCAAGGGACCTCCAAAATTGGGGGGAGAGGATCAGAGAAGAGAGAGAAAGGGAGGAAACGCCGCGGGGAGAGAGGAGCCTCCACCAGAACCGTTTCAGGAAAGGGCCGGTGAGAAGGGTGGAGGTGCCAGAAGGGGAGGCCACTCTTTGAAGGGGGTTCAGCATCCAGGAAAAAAAAGGAAGGGCAGTCCTGGAAAGGGGGTTGGTCTAGAAAGCAGTCTTGAGTGGGCGGTGAGCATGCTGCGTGTGGTGGAAGGTTCCAGAGGAGTGCGCTACCAGTGGGAGGAGTCGGGGTGTGCAGGACAGCAGGTGAGGCTGCACCTGCCTTCAGGGGCGAAGGACAGTCCCCATGCTGTCACGGGAGGGGCGAGGCCCCGCTGGGAGACACAGGCAGGAGCAGTCACCCCCTCGTGCTGACGTGTAGGCGGCCACGCGGACTTCCCCACACACCCTCCTGCCTCCCCCTCCCAACTTCATCCTGAGACAGGACCGGGAATAGAGCTTGGGAGGACAGAGATGTCTCGGCCACTGCACTGCAGGAATTAGGACAAACACATGCAAGAGCCAATGAAAAACACATCTGTTCAGACTTTTAATTTCCATTTAAGTGACGCTGAGGGGCCAAGGACCCGGTCTGCGCCTCAAAGGCAGGTTATCATCAGAGCCTAATGGTACAATCGTACCAGCTCACTAAACTCGATTTCTTAAACTTAAATGATAGCTTTTATTAGAATATACCTGAGAGAAAGAAAATTCCAAGGGACACCTGCTCCCCCAGGGCCCTGGACCTAACATGCCTGCCAGGACACCTCCCTCACTACCGACCCAGACGCTGCTCCCCACCCCTCAATCCACTGCTTTGCTGCCAAAATCCAAGGGAAGCAAGAAGTGCCCACCTCTTACAAAGATAAACATGGCAGGGTTGTTCAGTATATATTTTTAAGCATATAAAATCAAAATTTAAAAATATAATTTTCAAAACATAAAATATAGAAAACATCAATGTGAAAAAAAAATAATTGTCCCATTTAGACCATACATTACTGACTTTTCAGGAAGAGCAAAAAAGGTTATCACCTCTGTCTACAACTTAGAATTGACCACATGAAGTGCATTATGCTATTTTCATAACTTAATTTTTATTAAAGATAAATACCATTATTAAATCTTAAATAAATATATATACCCACTCCCAAAATATGGTGACATAAGAATCTAGTAGATCACTCGAACATACAGAGACATAATGGTTTCAAACATCATCCAGAAACGTATAAATTTATCTTAATTTCTTATCTTTTAGGAAAAGCATAATTTGACTACAAAATCTCTTCAGTTGACATTAAGTAATTTCCAGTTATGGTAGATTTCATTGATTTGTTGTTTGACTGGGTAAAACAAGTCAACTCTTCCCCTATCTGAAATTTTCTTTCTTTCTTTCTTTCTTTGTTGTTGCAGTTTTTGGCTGGGGCTGGATTTGAACCCATTACATCCGGTATATGGGGCCAGCACCCTACTCCTTGAGCCACAGGCACTGCCCCCATCTGACATTTTCCAAAACAAAATTTAGCCAAGATCCTCAATGGTTTGCCTCTTTGGGGACTGACAGGACCCTGCAGCCTACAGACCTTGGCTGACTTCTCCGGCAGGAGGCGAGCCAGGCTGTGTGGGAGCCACATTGGCCGACAACACTCTGGGCTTCTTAGACCAGGGGATGGGGGCAAAAGAACTGACAGTGTGAAACAATATGACACAAAAATTGCATTTGGCTGTAGAATTAGCTAGCATGTCCTTAAAAGTGATTACACCTGATAAGTGGAGAGTTTGCGTGTTTTATTAATTAAAAACAAATGTTTGGTCTGTCTGTGTTCTGGCTGGCAGGTGTTAGGACGCATTCCAGCTTCCTTGTCTGGGTGCCCAGACAGCCCTTCGAAGCTCTTTGCCCCCTAAGGGTGAACAGTTTCCCTTCAGCTTCAGGGCCAGTGCGAGAGCAAGAGTCCTTTCCTGGTACACACTTCAAAAGAAGGAAAATGGAAACTGGTGCCTATAAATTCCCAGGGGCCACAACCTACGAATCCTTCTATCTACATTCCCAGCAGAGAATGTCAGCACCTAACACAATTACTCCAAATACACCTCAGTCCATGACAAAGTTTCTTAGTGTTCACATATAAAAATATCTGGCAACAACAGTCAATAGAAAAAGGCTTCAGGAAATGCACTGTGGAGGGACCTTAGTGTTCCCCTCCAGTCCTCCTTTCTTTGATGACAGAAGCTGCCTTGCTGGTGCTAGTTACCTCCTTTGGGAAACCCCCTTAGAACCCGATTGATAATTAAGGAGTAACTCCCCTCCACCAGGCACCACGCGAGGACCCAGATAGAGACAGAAGTCAGGCCAAGAGAACTTTACAATCTACCAGGAGAGATACAACCATGGAAATTGCTAAAACATCAGTCCTGATATGACAAATGCTGAAAATTAATTCTTTTAAGAAGAATGAGAAAGCAAATACTTCCTGCTATGGTTTAATTGTGTCCCCCAAAGCTCATATGTAGGAAACTTAATCTCCAATGCAGCAGTGTTCAGAAGAGGGACCTTTAAGAAGTGATTAATATCATTGACACGGGGCAATACAGGAGCCAGTTCTGCTGTCTTGCGAGCTAAGTTCTAGTCTTTCCACTCTCCGCCATGGGATAACACAGTTCACGGGTCCTCACCAGATGTTAGCACCACAGTCTTAGACTGTGAGCCAAATAAACTTCTATTGTTTATAAATTACCCAGTCTGTGGTGTTCTGTTATAGCAACACAAAATGAGCCAAGACACTTTCAAACGGGTGACAGGAAGAACATGTAAACACTGCCTCATCTATTTTTTAAAACGAGGATGCATGGCAGGTGTTACATTAAGTCAGACTTATTAATTATTTAACATACAGAGCTGTAGGTTCTTGGCAAGAGGAGCCCACGACAGTCACTGACGCCTGAATCTTTCTCTTCTGGAATTGTGTAGTGTCTAAGCAACATGAAGAGGACTCTGAATGGTTTTGCCCACACAGTTCTTGCTTGTAAAACACACATACTTATTCAGTAGGCTGTTTGATCAGTTTTATTTTATTTCACTCTTTCTAAAAGTTCTGGGCTCGCCACCTGTACCTCAAGCGGCTAAGGCGCCAGCGACATATACCAGAGCTGGAGGGTTCAAATGCAGCCTGAGCCTGCCAAACAATGACATCTACAACCCAAAATATAACCAGGCCTTGTGGCAGGCACCTGTAGTCCCAGCTACATGGGAGGCTGAGGCAAGAGAATTGCTTAAGCCCAGGAGTTGGAGGTTGCTGTGAGCTGTGATGCCACGGCACTCTACCCAGGGCAACAGCTTGAGGCTCTGTCTCAAAAAAGTAATAAAAAATAAATAAAAGTTCTGCCTGAAAGCTGGTGTTCAGGAACCACTCTGGATGACGTGACTGTGGATTGCACCTGCAGCCCCTTTCTGTCTTGGTTATGTGATGTCTTGAGCTGTCCCTCCTCCGGAGAGAGGGGAAAAGGGGAACTTGGAGACACTGTCATGGAGCTGAACCCTAGCACACTGAGCCAGGTGTGCAGACACAGTTGTTATATATTAAGTGTCCGACTGATTGTGCAAAGGCAAGAGTGAATGAAACCTCTCCTACTCTCACCTTGTTGGCTGAAGAGACAGTGGGTGCACCTGCTATTGATATCCAAGTAACCAAAGGCCCCTTGCTCTCATTGCCCTTTACAGACTCTTGGGTGGAGCAGTTATTCAGAACCAACTGGCACTGAGCCTGGCACCTCTACTTAGCACCTTGGATATCTCTCCCCACACACACACTCTCTGAGTGTTGATCCCATTGCCTGGTTTTATAAGGGTTTTAGGTAGAGAGAGGTGGAAAGTGGACTGTACTGAAAGGTCTGTGTTCTGAAGCCAGAGGGAAACATGAGTGACCCCAGGACAGGGCAGGACAGGACAGGACAGGTCAGGAGACTCAGGCTCCTGGAATACCACAGATAAGAAAATTCAAATCTTTGGGCAGCGCTTGTGACTCAAGGAGTAGGGCACTGGCCCCATATACTGGAAGTGGTGGGTTCAAACCTGGCCCCAGCAAAAAAAAAAAAAAAAAAAAAAACGGCAACAAAAAAGAAAGAAAGAAAATGTCAGATGGGGGAAGAAAAGCCAGATCCCAGGAGGTAAACAGGACCAAGGATGAGCAGCCTGAGATTCAAGTCAACACCTGGAAAAGAGGTGGCAGCAACTAGGAAAGGGGGCCAAGCTGGAGCTTCCCATGAAGGTGGCACCTTGGGAGGACTCCCCAACCACACCCTGGTGGAGAAAGGCAAGGCTGTGCATGGGGACAGCACGTGGAGACCGAGGGGCTGCGTCTCCACCAGTCTGAGCCCTCGAGCCAGTAACTGAGTCGCTCCCACCCAGTCTCCTCTGAACCAGGGTTAACGGCAGGCAGGTTTAGTGCAGCCTCTGCTGGCTCCTGCCAGGATCCGTGAGGCAGCAGGTGTGGCCCCCAGAGAGGAGGCACCAGACACGTTTTTATTCAGCTGCCAAGAGAACAGACACCTCCGATAGTCTTCTTGACAGCGTTCTCGGTGAAAACCCACAGCCTTGAACCCCAGCCCGACCTTCACTCCCGGGGTCCCGTCAGAGCACGGGCATCCAGTGAGTGAGGCGGTGGAAGAGTGAACGTCTGACGGGGGTTCCGATGCTGGGCTCCCTCACTCCATTTTTCTGCACTTTGGTTTTACCTGTCAAAGGAAGTATTTGTAGATTTTTTTTTATTCCATAGATAATCTCTAAGGCACCTTCCAGCTCCAATTTTTTTTTTTTTACCATATTGAGATTTCCACATATTCTGAATTAAGAGTCCAGAACACCGTGCTGTGTAATGTTAAAGAATGGCAGGAAAAGAAGAGCTTCTCTGAGAGTTCCAGGAAAGGAAGGACGGAGGGAATGAAGGGGACAAAGGCTGCAACCAAGTCCTGAGGCTCGCTCTGCCATCTGCCCAATTTGCAGAGACCACACAAGCAGGTGCACTGATGTATGGTGCTGTACACAACGTCAGGGAACCCACAGACACACAGCCCGAACTCGGCCGAAGTCACAAGCACCCATGGTGGGATGCTGAGCAGATCACACCCATTGTCTCATTCAAGCCACACAGTAACCCTAGGAGTCAGGAACAGCTACTGTCCCATTTTACAGGCAAGAAAATGGAGGTAAAGGGAAGATAAGGAACTTGCCTCTTGTGGGCCTGGGTGGTGGAGATAAAATGCAAACCCAGGCAGCCTGACCCCAGGGCACAGGCTCTGCCCCGGGAATGTGAGCCTGATGGGTAAGGGTCTGCCCAAGGCCACGCAGAAGCCCTCAGACTAAAAACACAGCACTGGGTGCCCATGCCAGCTTCTCCCTCATCGCACGCCCATGCATCCTGGGTCAGGGCAAAGGAGATTACAACATCTAAAGCTGAGTCCCTGGGGGGAGGTGATTGCAGCCAGCTTACCTGGTGCTATCTTAACAAGACTTCCCCTTCAAACTCTGCAAACCCCACACAGACCTTCCCACACAACAGGCGTATCTGGGAAATAATTGAGCAAATCCATCGCTGCCAGGCAACAGCTTTAAGTTATGAGCCACATCAAGAGGGCAGCTCACAGGCTCAGCCACACCCAGTGCCAGGCACGAGTGGGACGGGAACGATCCCGCTTAACTCCCACCCCCTCCCACCCCCCACAACCCTCTGAGCTGGAGGCTGTCATGACACCATTTCACAGAGATGCAGACACTGACATTCAGAGAGTTAAGAACTACCTGGGTCATAGAGCTAACAAGTTGCAGGGCCAGGGCTGGAACTTGGAATGCAGAGCCCTTGGCAGTGGGCCTCCTAACGCAGCCACCCAGCCCTGGAAGCCGGGTCTCCTCTTCCCCAATTTGATTCCCTCCCATAGACCCTTCCCCCAGCTTCACCACTAGGTAGGCAGTCACCTGGCATCCCAAGGACCTCCTCATCTAGTGGGTTTCTGTTTGCCACGGCTCCCGTCATAGTGACATCTGGAGGCTCTGGGATTCACCCCAGCGTGGTGCCTGCAGGGCGCAGAGGGGCTGGCTGTGTCCCAAAGACCACAGACCAAGTCCACATTCTGGACCCGTGGCTACTCTACCTGCCCTCCCTGGGGGAGCATCACATGCAGACACATAAGTCACGTTGTTCTTACCACACCCAGGGTCCCAGTCTCACCTTGTCAACTGACTTTAAAGCTTCGAAAATAATTTTAATAAATTACTTTTGAAACCAAAGTAAACGTCCTGATAATTTTTTCTTGCACAAAAATAACCATACTCAAGGGGACCTAAGACATGCATGAAAATTGATTTTGTTTTCAGAGTCCGTTTCAGCACTCCCAGGCCAGTCCTCTGGGATGGCGGGAGCAGCGCCGTGCCCAGTAGGAGCTCGGACATGCCGAGCAGGAGCTGGGACTCTGGCAGCCTGTGTGGCCAAAGCTAACTTTGTGAATTGAGGTCACTGTGAAGCTTATCTAGCAGGCAGAGACATCAAGGCAATGACAACCGCTGCTCTTGGCCATGCTCTGTCCTCTTGCACCCTGCAGGGAGGTGGCCGCCACACTGGCCGACCCGGGCCAGGAAGCTCTGCCTTCAGGATCGGGGACTCGAGGGCAAGCACTAGGCTCCCCTGCGCCTCTGAGTTTCCTACTCAGAGTTGCTTTCTAAAAAAGTTGCTCTGGATGTAAAGCAGGGGTCAGGTCGGAAGGTGGCATGATCAGACCTGAGAGTCCGTGAGGAGGAGGCCATGTGAGTCCAGCTGGACCAAGCGGCATCTGGACTGAGACCACCACAGCCCGTGTGAGGTGCAGGGCCGGGGAAGAGGAGGCTGGCATGTCTCTGTGGGTTTGGATGCTTCTTTCCTCTCTTTTCATATGATGTGCTATGTGGTTACAACAGTATGTTCCAAGACAAGTAAGAATTAAGTAAATTTAGGTTGTTTTTTAGAAGATGGTGAGGGCAGCAGATGAGCTTGGTGGAGGCACAGGACCTCCGGCCCCCCATGCTGCACAAGCTTCTTGTTCATAAACAGGGTGTGGGACCAGACCTATGGTCCTTGGTAAGCAATTCTACTTTCATCAGAAACCAGTTTCTCACTTTTTATTTAAGCTGTCATCACCTTCAGAAATAGGGGTGGAGAATCCAAGACCCACCACGCCTGTGGACTAAAGTGCAGTCTGGGAAAGCAGCTGTGACGTTAGGGTTTCCACCTCAGAGGTTGCCCAGACTAGACAGACAGGAAGGCAATTTTCAGTAATAAAATAAAAGGCATGTGTTGCATTTTATGAAATCAAAATGTCATTTAGAATAGTTTGTGTCCTACCACAGCATATATATAGATTCTGAGTTCAATTAGGATGTATTTAATTAACCTTTTGTCTTTATTATGAAACACAGTCCTTGAAGTCTACACAGCAGGCTTATTTATCAGGGAAGCCATCTCTTCAGCTAAGACCTGCCTTGCAGCAGCCCAGCCCCTTCAGTGCAGACAGCTCTGCGTCAGGTGCTGCCCTGCCAGGTAACCTGTGCACTGTCCACTTTCCTCCCGCATGGGCCAGCCAGGTCCCAGGACACCAAGCCGTGGCCCCGGCTCCAGAATTCACCTGCCTAAGGGAGCTGACTGCCCTTGCAGTCCTGGTTTGTTTGTTTGTTTGTTTGTTTATCTAGAACAGTAGTTCTCAACCTGTGGGTCGTGACCCACAGGAATTGTATTAAAGGGTTGCAGCATTAGAAAGATTTGAGAACCACTGATTTAGAGAGTCTCATTCTGTGCCCTGGGTTGAGTGCCGTGGCATCATAGCTCACAGCAACTTCGAACTCTTGGGCTTGAGCAATCCTCTTGCCTCAGTCTACTGAGTAGCTGGTACTACAGGCGCCCACACAACACCAGGTTAGGTTTTTCTCTTTTTAGTAGAGACAGGGTCTTGCTGCTGCTCAGGGTGATCTCCAACCCCTGAGCAAGGGATCCACCCTCCTCGGCGTCCCAGAGACCTAGGATTACAGGCGTGAGCCATCACACCTAGCCAGTCCTGTTTTTTAAAAAAATAACCCTGAATGTTGACATAGTGTGGTTTTTATTGTTCCAGGAACAGCAAGGAAGCCAGAGGAACAAGAGAGGTGGTGTGACAGGATGAACTGGGGGGATAACAGGCAGACAAGGGTATGAAGGATGTGGCTTCTGCTCAGACATGGGAAAGCTATGGGAGGGGTTTAAGCAAAGATTTTCAAAGGCCCACTCTTGTGACAAGGCTGGAGGCTACTGAAAGGGTGCCAGTGGGCGGCACCAGAGGTTTGGACAGGACAGTACCCTGGAGGGGTGGGAAGAGGTCGGCTTCCAGACACAACCTGCAGGCAGACCCAGCAGCCCTTCCTGATGCCCACTGAGGGAGAGGCGTCAGAATGGCTCCAAGGTTTTTGACTTGAGCCATGGTGTGGTAAGGGTGGAAAATGCAGTGGCCACAAAGCAAGCTGGGCAGCTGCAGATGGAGCAGACTGGGCAGGGGCTGGAGGTTCAGCACTAGATTTGCTCATTATGCAAAATCAAGTAGGCAGTGGGGTATATAAGACTGAAGAGCAAGGAAGTTGTCATCAGCTGAAGATAAATGGGGATATTGTCAACAGAGGACATTACAACCACAAGACAGGATGAGCCCCCAAAGACTGGAAATAAGAGAGAAGAAGGCCAAGTCCAGGCTGTACCAGCACTCAGAATAGACAGGGGTCATCAGAGAAGGGTCCTATCGGAGAGGGGTTAGAGCAGAGAAGGTTCATCAGAGAAGGGTCAGAGCAGAGAAGGGTCATCAGAGAGGGGTCAGAGCAGAGAGGGATCAGAGCAGAGAGAGATCAGGAGCAGAGCGGGGTCAGGAGAGAGAGGTAAGAGAGGGGTCTGGAGCAGAGAGGGGTCAAGAGCAGAGCAGGGTCAGAGCAAAGAGGGGTCAGGAGAGAGAGAGGTGAAAGAGGGGTCTGAGCAGAGAGGGGTCAGGAGAGAAAAGTGAGAGCAGAGAGGGGTTAGGAGAGAGGGGTCAGAACAGAGAGGGAGAACAAGCAAAGAACCCAGCAAGGACGGGGAGCCCAGCACCCAGAAGATGGAGACGAGAACTCTCCCAGGATGCCTGTGAGGCCAGTCCAGAGTGAGGAGCTGCCCATGGGTCCCAGCAACACAGGGTGGTCAGGCCGGGTGGAAGAGCCCTCTGGGTGGAGTGTGGGGCACAAGAGTCTGATGAGGGGAGTTCAGAAAGACCAGGGGGACCAGGAAGCCCAACGAACACACATTACCCCGTGGGGGGTATCACTACCAAAGCCATGAGGGCGGGGATGTGGGGGCAGTACAGAGAAGAGGGTCGAGGGAAATGGCAGTTTACAGGATGGTCCAGCAGGGAGAATGACAGGTGGCAGCATGAGTGTATGGACCCTCCCGAGGCTGGGGAGGAGCTGGCGTCAAGTCCACAGCAGGTGGGGCTGGCACCACAGGATACAGATGGCCCCCAGCCCCAGCCCCGGTGGGAGGCAGAATGCAGGGGCTCAGAGCCAGGAGTGGGTCTGGGGACTCTGAGGGAGAAACGCAGTGGAAGTAGTGGTGTAATGAGTCCCCACAGGCTCGGAGCAGCGAGAGGCCCTCGTGGGCTGGGAGGCCGCAGGGCAGTGCTGCCCATCTGCACCTTGTCCCCAGTAGCTGGCGGTCACAGCTACTTATAGTTATCACCTACATATCCTCAAGGTGGTTGTTCAACCTCAGTCTCTGCCTCAGTTTCCTCCTCTGTAAAGCAGGCATAGTGGTGATGCCCTCCCCACCTATAAAGTCCTATCTCAGAACCTGGCAAACAGTACTTGCTAACTAAACTCCTTCCTCTCTGGAACCTGGGTGAAGCCCCTGCCCAGCCACCCTGGCCCCTCTCCAGGGCCACATAGAAGCTCTCACTGGAGGAGTCACTGGACATGAGACACTCTGCCCTCTCCTGCGTGCTCATGTGGGTTCTTCTGCCACATCCAGATAGGGGCCTAACAGCACCAGCTGGCCTGGAACCTGCCTCCCACCACATCAGCCGTGCCATCTGGGGCAAGCCTCCTGGCCCCCTGAGCTTTGTTTTCATCCTACATAAAAGGGGAGGCAGGACTGAAGAAGGGCTGAGGTGCCTTTGTGTTCTAGAGACAGGAAATAATTTCTCCCTAGAGAAAAAAGTAAACTTCTGGATAAAGAAATGAATCAGGGGAAACTCCATCTTGCAGAAAATCCTTTGCAAACATCCAGAGGTGACAGGTGGAGCCCCCGCCTGCTGAGAGCTGTGAGTGACACTGTTGAGGCTTCCCAGAGCTTGAACCAGCGAGCAGAGGCAGGGACTTGACTAGAGACACACACAGGGCACGGTGGACAGCTAAGCCCAAACCCAGGCCTGCCACCAGACAAGCTCCCTCACCCTCAGAGTGTGCGGGTGTCTCCAGAATCAGAGGCAGCCCATCCTACAGAGCAGAGGCGTGACAGTCTCTGATGTTCCCACCTGAGAAAGCGGCTTTGCTGAACGTGACCCTGTGCGCTCAGAGCAGCCAGGACGAGGAAACATGTCTGCAAATCAGCAGCTCAACCTACATGCTAGAAATTGTGCAGCAGGACACCAGACCTACTTCTGCAAGGTAAGGCCATCATGAACATTTGCAGCAAATAACTTTTCCTGAGTTCAGGTAAGAGCTGAGTTCAACCATTGATAAGTGATGTAGTCACTGGAGGCCTTTTCTCTGAGCACTTAGTAAAATCTAGAAAAGTAAGCAATAGAAAACCACCATTCTTACACATTCTAAAAAAACATATCACTCTTAACCATGTCTTCTCCATTCCTAAGATTAAGAGTGAGAGTGCTTTGCACGTCACATGAGAGTGGCTGAAGGGTAGTGCCTCAAACAACCTGTAAAACTGGCCTGCACGAACCTCCGGGGGGAAGAAAACCCAAGGCCAAATGGCAAACCACAGAGCTCAGTTGTTCTTGGCAAAATGAGAAGTGCAATGAGGGTGAGCATGGGTCAGGGCTGGGAAGTGGACCCAGGAATACGCACCCCCCACCAACACCCCAACCAGGGCTTGCTTGGGGCTTTGTGTCCAAGACCTGAGAGCATCTTGACTTAGATGCAGCTGAATTCCCAGAAAAGCACCCAGAATCCCGCGTGGATCGTGCCCTTTGGTTTGAACAGAGAGACCTGAAGTTTCCTGGGGCTGGGGCCTCCCTCTGACATTCAAAGACAAACAGAAGTAAGGGACAGGAGTGACAGGTGACTTGGGGACACCTCCTGCTTGCTAAGAGTCAGCAGTGGGATTGTCTGAAAGTGGCCAGACTGCAGTGGTTTCTGAACCTAAGTTATAAATTTGTAAAAACTGATCTCTGCGGAGCCAGGCATTTCTCTGCAGGTGAGCTGTGGCCCCTGCTGGCCCCTAATCTGCCCTGGGCTGTGTCCAGTACCAAGCTGCTAACACAGCCTTGGGGCCCAGCTACATCCATTCCCAGAGATGAAGGGACTGGGTGGATTTGCTCATCCCAGTCTCAGCACTAAAAAGCACATGCACTGGGGGAGTTGGCACAGAGGGGACTCTGACAGAGACTGAAGAATGCCCTTGGGAGGCTGCCCTCGTAGGCTGTGTCACCACCGTCTTTGGCTGAGGGGGTGGCACAGGAGAGGAACCAGACCAGAGGCTGCCCTCTGGACTCTGACACACCCGACTTTTACTCCTACCCCTCCACTTGTTGGCTGCAAGCCTTGGGACAAGTTTCTGTCCCTCTGCTGGCTGCTGTTTCCTTACCTATTGAATGGGAATAATGGCACCCACTATGTTATGCAGATCCTGAGCCCTGAAATGAGAATTGCAGGTGTGAGTCACACTCTGGGTACTGCAGGCTGGTGCTCAGGAGGTGGCACCTACCGCCGCCTGGGCACCAAGTGGAAACTGACAGTGGCCTCCTGTTAAGCTCTTGCTCTGGCATCGATTCGGAGCACAAAAGAATAGCACCCCCGTGCCCTCCCTTCCCCCAGACAGCTGTCATCATGGCCACCAGAATCTGTCAGAATCCATCACTGCATTTATCTGAACCCATCCAGATGTGCCACTCACATGGGTGGACAGTCCCCCTCCTTGGAACTTTCCAGAATCTGCCAATAGGTCAGAAGATCGTCCGGGCTGACAAAGTGGCAGGCCACAATCCTCTTAAACCGGCACAAGGAAAACTTCAACCCATCTGGGAAAAAGGTCTGCTCCCAGTGCAGCGGCTGCGGCCTGATGCCCAGCTTCTCCAGGCAGAGGCCGACAAACACGTCTTCTAGTTTGATGTATGGGACGATCCCCGAGACGTTAAACACCTGACTCGCCACATCGCCAGAAAAGAGGTAGGCGGTGCCTGAGCAGAACGGTGGGTACTTGTCGCCTGGATATTCGGTTTTGCTGACATACCACTTATTGAACTTCTTCCGAATGGGCAAGTCGTTCAGTTTTAAATAGCCAGTGAAGAACCTGGTGGTTCTGTTTTTCTTCAAGAGCAGCTCTATCAGATAGTTGACATTGATAAACATGTCTGAGTCTGTTTTCATCACAAACGAGGCCTGAGGACAGAAGTGATGGACCCATTCCATGCCCATCATGGTCTTCAGAGTCAGATTGTAGTAGGTGTCCACAAAGTCCTTCTGGATAATATCCCCATACCTCTGGTTCTCCTGGGCCACCACCCTCATCTCTGCCTCAGTGGCCGTGGTCCCCAGGAGGAAGAATGCTTTCACAAGCTTCCCTTTCACCATCCTCTCTCTGCCCCACGTCTTACGGATGGCCGTGCGAGCAGCCAGCTGCCTAAGGGACGAAGTCACCAGCAGGACAAGGAAGGGGGGATTCTGCCTGCAGTCCACATGTGGGGCCTTAAGGAACTTCCTATACTCTTTCTTGAAAACAAAGTCTTGCTGTCCCCTCTCCTCAGGACTCAGAGAGTACATGCTAACATACAAGCAAAGGGCCCCCAGAACCAGAAAGGAAATATACATCCACTGCATCTTCGAGCAAGCCATCTGAAAGGTACAAAACCACATGATTAGACCTCAGAAGCACAAGGGCATGCTGAGCTTTACACTGGGAGGCTGAGGGTGCCGGGCAGGACCCTCCCGTTTCAGGAACTCTAGAATCTCACTGCATATGAAGTGGACTGCTACAGCTAAGCCATGAAGCACAGACTTCTACCAGCGTCTTCCACTGAGATTGAGGGCATCCGTCCTGGCTCTGCGGCCAGCCAGCAAGCCAGCCAGCCCTTAACCTACAGGGGTCTCAGATTCCCTGTAAGCATATGGGACCAAGTCTCTCACAGGTCCTCCAGCTCTGCTCTCCTACAACCCCATGATGAAATGCAGCTAGACAACCCACAGGATCGGAAATTGCATGTTCTGGAGCTGAATCCAGCAAGGGCTGACATCCTTGTCTGATCTAACTGGACGGCATTCTGTGGCTCCCAGAGTTCCCATGTGCATAGCAACCTTGAATTTCCATCTCTGCTAGGAGCTGCTGTTACCATGAGGTTACTTTTTAAATCTCCTATGTGATTCGGCCATCTTTTGCCCACCCATCTCTGCTGTGCTCAGCAAGTTCAGGTTAACGTTATAAACATTAAGAAAGCGAATAACTCACTTTTTGCTGGATAAGAAGCTAAGCCACAGGGTAAATGCCAAGAGGAAATTTGTTTCAAAGAGCTGTCAGCATACAACATTCCATACTCTCAGGTTCTGGGCTTGTTTACCAAAAATGATGATTCTGTCTCTCAGGAATCACTAGGAAAAAAGAAAATAGTTGTTATTCAGACCACTCGTGTCTTGCCCACTGGCCTTCACAATCTACTGTCCGTGCCACCCATTTAATTGTGACCTCAGGTGAATATGTGAGCACCACGCCAGCCTCACTTTTCTCAACTGTGAGATGGGTACAATCAAAGCAAAGTCCACCACTGCCACATGATTTGCCTGTCCACAAAAATAACCACGCACAAATGTCTGAAAATCTTTGCATCCTAAGCTGCCATGCGGACTGCATGGTGGCCTCCCGCTGCGATCTCTGATGGGTTGATGGGTTAGGATAGCACCTCACAGAACTTTAAGACACTGTAAGGTGATAAATTGTTATCTTCTAACTTCTCAGGATGAGAAGGATGAAGAATTAGACTAGCTTATCTAAATACCAAAGTGGTGGCTGAGACTAAAAGAATGGCCAGCAGCAAGGCAGCTATCCTTAGGGATCACACCTATGGAACATGACAAGGGTACAAGTCAAATCTGAAATGTAGAACATAGATGTTTTGGCACAATAATTGAGTAAATGAGGTGAAACCTATGTTGATTGGCTTAATGTAACCATCTTAGATTGTATTAAAAAAAATCAGCACATTGTACCCCACATATGCATGAATGTATTCATGATCTATGTGTATTTGACTTAATAAAAAAAAAGAAAAGAACATTATCCTGGCTGAGAGGGGCAGAGAGTCAAGAGTGAAATGTAGGGTTGCTTATTCTGATGGCAAAAAAACTTCAGAACTTCATTATGTCAAAATTCTGTTCTAAATATACTCACTGCTAGAGAAATTAAATAACTATAGGGCTTTCTAAAACCAGCTCACTCTCCAGGGACCCCTTCCTACAGGCAGACTTAGCCAAGCTGCCGCTCTGCTCTGCCCTGCGGGGCTCCCGTCCCTGCCCTCACTGCAGAGAGATCGCAGGGGGACGCCAGCACACGGTCTGCAGCTTAGGATGCAGCCAGTTCTGTTTCCCTCTCTCTGTGGGATTATTTATTTGCACATCAAGGGTGTGTGGCTGATGAGAGGGGGCAGGGAAGCAAACTGCTTTCTCACCCACGGTGCGTCTTAAGGAGAAGCATCTGAGCCAAATGCAAGTGAAAGATGGAATTGTCTCCTTCACTTCCTCTTGGACAATTTTGCTCTTTTTCAACGGGCTGTTTCAATAGCTAAACCTTGAATTCTCATTCCCTCCCATGTGCCTTCTCTCAGGACCACGCACATGGGTCTAAACATCCTGGGATGGACGCTCACCTCAGATGCCAAACTGCTTCCCTGGAGGCCAAGCAAGGGCCAGGTCTGACTGGCAGAAGCTCTCCATGGCCACTGGTTTTCATGGGCACTTGGGACATACTTTCTATCACAGATGGAATTACCAAGAAACAATCTCCAGAAGTTATAGCATGGAACCCCATTTGCATCTCTGACCGAGTCTATACTGGGCCTTGTGGGGAGCAGGGGGAGAGGACAGCGTGAGTCCTGGAGTCAACAGGCCAGGGGGCCTGGAAGACTGTGACATCCAAGGATAGCAGAAGAGGCATGTCCCAGCACCAGGAGAGGGGCAGAAAATCACCTTTCTGTTCTGCCCGGGGCCAGCAGATCGGGCAGTGAAATACATCCTCCTCAGAAACAGGGAAAGGGAGTGACATATGGCTTCCCAAAGGTGACCCACCCAAACACCAGCTTGGCCAGGCCTTTGGAGTTAGGCTAAACCTGGAGAAAAGACATTTTAGGAAATAGATTTTCCACAGGACTAATGAGGCTCAGCTTCAGGGCCACTCACCTCCACTGTTTTCTTTTTCTCTGAGAGGAATGCCCCCAACCCAGTAACTCCAAGCTCCCTCCTGGTGTCCAACTCCCTGCCCACTGGAGGAAGCAATGTGATAGTTACCTCTCTGTCAACTTCACTGGGTCACAGGCACCCAGACATTTGGTCAAACATTACTTCTGGACATGTCTAATGAGGACATGTTGGATGAGTTGGCATTTGGACTGGGAGACTAAGCAGAAGACTCTCCCCACGTGCGTGGGTCTGTCTCACCCACTCAGTGAAGTCCAACTAGAACGCAAAGGCCAACACTCCCCTGAGGAAGAGGGAGCTTCTCCTGCCTGGCTGCTGCAGCTGGGATGGTGGTCTTCTCCTGCCTTTGGACTTGAACTAAAACATTAGCTCTGCCCATTTCTCCAGCCTGACGGCTTTGGTCTGAACTCAGACCACCAGCTCTCCTGGGTCTCAGACTGGACTGCATTGACTGACTCTCCCGGGTCTCAGGCCTTCGGTCTCAGACTGGACCACATCGACTGACTCTCCCGGGTCTCAGGCCTTCGGTCTCAGACTGGACCACATCGACTAACTCTCCTGGGTCTCCAGAGTACTGACTGCAGATATGGCAACTTCTCAGGTTCCATAATCGAGTGAACTATTTCCTCAAAATAAATCTCTTTCTGTACACAGGCATACCTTGGAGATATTACAGGTTTAGTTCCAGACGACCACAGTTAAGGCAATTACCATAATAAAGCAAGTCACACAATGATTTTTGCTTCCTAGTGCATATAAAAGTTACATTCACACTATATATAATCTCTTAAATGTGCAATAGCATTATGTTTTTAAAAATAATGTATATATATGAATTAAAAATATTTTATTGCTAAAAATGTGCCGATCACCTGAGCCCTCAGTGAATCAAAATCTTTTTGCTCAATGTCAATGGCTGCTTGACTGATCAGGGTGGTGGTTCTGAAGGTAGGGATAGTTGTGGCAATTTCTTAAAATAAGACAACAACAAAGTCTGCCACATTGACTCCCTTTTTCATTAAAGATTCCTCCATAGTGTGCAATACTGTTCAATAGCATTTTACCTATAGTAAAACAACTTTCAAACTTGAAGTCAGTCTTCTTAAACCTTGTCACTGCTTTAACAACTAAGTTCATGTATGGGTCCAAATCTGCTGTTCTCAGTCAACAGTGTTTCCGAATACTCACCAGGAGTAGTTTCCATCTCAAGAAACCACTTTCTTTTTTTTTTTTTTTTTTTGAGACAGAGCCTCAAGCTACCCCCCTGGGTAGAGTGCCATGGCATCACAGCTCATAGCAACCTCCAACTCCTGGGCTCAAGCGAGTCTCCTGCCTC
>CAUYQV010167180.1:0-12476 GCA_963574575.1 Galagoides demidoff
ACAATTTTACTTTAATTACCTTGTCTCTCTCATTCCCCAAATATAGGGGAGGGTTTTGTGATAGCAAGAGAAAAACCAAAGGTAGGAGTAACTTATTTTATTCAGGGGCATAAACTCATGGCCTGTCCCCCTCTCTCATCCGTCCATCCATCCATCCATCCATCTTCTGTTAACATCCTATAAATACCTGGGACTATAACTGACCTTGGGAAAATTATAAGAAGGAGAAAGTGTCCAGTCTACTAAAGAGACTATAGTCAAGTGGGAGAGGGAGTCCTAAGCAGCCACTTACTATACAGTGAACAATGTCCTGGGACAAAGGAAAGTACAAAATGCTTTGAAAACTTGAGGAGGGGCATAGATTGAAAAAAGTGTTTCTATCAAGTGAAGGTTTGCACTGAATGAACTCAGAGGCCCCTACCAGCACCCACTGATACACCAGGTAATTGACAGGGAAGTCACACTCCTTTGAGTGTGAGAGAGGCAGCCACACCCCGTTGCCTAGAGTTAATTTTTGCAGAAATCTATGAGGTCATCGTGATTTATCACTTTATATTTTTAGTAACTTCTTTTTACCCAAGGCTGGACCGTTCCATCCACCCTCTATTTAGGCAGCATTTTTTTTTTTTTTTTTTTTAGTGAGAGCCCCTTCATTAGCGTCACCTTGCAGTCCCAGCAGGATCTGGGATCCTCCCAGGATCTTCTGATTCTGACTTTCAAGGGTTGCATACTGTTAGCTCTTTGACATGCTTCTTAGGTGATAATCTAGAATCTACACGATGCTGAGAAACTGCCTCATCAGCAAAACACTCAACAAATAAGGCTGTTTGAAACCTCAGAAAGTAAACCCTCCAGAACAATCCATCAGTGAAAATCAGCTTCAGGGGAAATGTTGTATATTGTGCTTTTATTTCATCTGTTTATTTTTGTCTTATTTATCTAGGCGAGAACACCCAATATGAGATCTACTCTCTGAACATTCTTAAAGGTACATATCAGTGTTGTCATCTATAGGTACAAGGTTGTACATCAGATCTCCAAGACTTGTTTATCTTGCAGTTGCCATTTGCTTCTCCCTCCAGTCCCTGCCTATAACTGTTCTATTCTTTGCTTGTACGAATTTGACTGTTTTAGACACTTCATATATGTCACCACAAATATTGTTGTTAAAATGATTCAATTTTAAACCAATTTGTCTGTTACATGGGGAGCTCCTGACTGATTCAATACTTACACTAATAAAAGTTCTTGTTGTCATGGAACTTGGGCCTAAATTTTCACTGTGACATTCTCAGAAAATGTTATCCATGTGGGGAGATGCATTAGGCTTTTCTTGAGATCAGCTTGGGCTATTGATACTCCACCATTAATTCTCTCATTTCAGATGGCAACTTCAGAAGAGCAAAGGTTCATGTATGAGTTTCTGTCGGCAGACCCCAAAAGACTCTCCTCAATAAGTGTTTGCAAAACATTAGGAGATCTGTCACTCTTGATGACAGCCCCTCAACTGCACCAAGACTCATCCTACTTCAGACTTAGGAATCTGTGCTTTGCAAAATTAAATCATCTGGATTCCTTATGACCTCAATAACACCAGCAAATAATGATTATCTTTTGTATTTATGTGAGTTCATTATCTTCAAAGCATCTCGTGTGGATGATCAGACGATCCTTATAAGAACCCTGAGAAGTATATTAAACTAGTTTGAAAAATGAAGGAAAAGACACAGAAAAGTTAAATGGTTTTCTCAAAGTGACACAGCTTAGAACAGAGCCAACAACACCACTTTGATCTCTTAATATTAGTTTTGCCCCATGATGCTTTTTCTCAGAATAAATCATACAACCCTAAGAATATCTGCTTGCACAGTAAAGAATGTATTGTGTGGTTAAGGGAGTTAGGCATTAAAAACCTATCCTGTATGTAGTGGATTAAAGATAGTTGCAAATACTGCCTGTGTTTCTGGACTGGCCTTCCTGACTTACTTAACCAATAGAAAAAGCGGAAGCCCCCTTCTAAGGCAAGGTCATAGGAAGCTTGCAGCTTCTGACTGACTTTTGGAACATGCACTCTTGGGTCCCCGAGTTGTCGTGTAAGAAGTCAGACTAACTACTCTGGAGAGACCATGTAGAGAGAGAGCCTGAGACTGAATGGAGAGGAAGAGGTGCCCAGCTGAGCCCAACCTTCCAGCCACCAAGATGGCCAAGTGTTATCTTAGACTCTCCAGATCTGCCCTGCTGTCAGCTGATGCCTCTTGGAGCAAAAGAATCATCAGCGGAGTCCTGCCTGGATTTCTATTACACCAAATCGTGAAATAAAATGTGTGTTCCTATAGCCACAAAGTTCTGGAGGTACTTTGTCACACACAATACATAACCAGAACACTACTAAAAGAATAAACACTGAAGGAAGTGCTACTGAGCTAAGTTGAAAACCCTCAGTAAAATCTGTAGCAGTGGCTCCCGCCTAAACATCTATTCTTTCTATTCCAAAGTCGTCCCTAGTCTTTAGGCTTAGGTGTTGTGGGGAACTCTGGGCTCTTTTAAACTGTCAGTCAGTTCATCACAGGTGTTTGGGGTGGAGAGATAAACTGCACGTCCCTTGATATTCTTTGACTGGCCATCATTCTACAAATGCTTCACGTTCTCATCTTAGTCATCTCTAATTCTCAGGGGAGCTTTCTTCACTTTCTCAGTGACTTCAATATCTGCTTCTAAACCTTCCCCTCCACCTCTACCACTGTTGTTATCATCAAGAACTTCAATATCCAGAGTTTTGATCCATCCGTTTCTGGCCTCATAATTTTCTAACTGCCTCAGTTCTCTTTAGTTTACCTCCATTTCTCATAGGCCACCCACTGGTGACGTTTGTCTTTAACTTTGTCATTCCTGGAAAGCATTCAATCTCATCTCCAAGTTGATTTCCTGATCACAACCTCCTTTTTCATACACTTAAACTACAGGTATTCTCCAGAGTGAATCCTTCGTTTTTCTCTTCTGCTATTTCTATTCTAGTGGCTTTCTCATTGAGCTGAAATTGATGACCCAAGTCAAGATTTCTCATGTGAAGTTGAAAATTCCCCACAGGAAAGTAGCCCAACACCTATTACATACAACTTCACATGAATCTCACTATTCTTTTGTTCTAGCATCCTTGTTTCTATAAATTTCCCGACCAGTTTTCCAAGCTCGGAAGTCTAATCCCCAGGCCATCTAAACTGTGTCATTCCTGGATTTTTAGATCTTTTATCTCATATCATTTTCCTTTCCCCATTCTCATCACCACTACAGCCTCTCTATGCTTCCACCCATTTTTTAACTCCATCTCAAGTCAACATGGAGTCATTCTGACTCCAGCCACATCCACCTCCTTTTCCTCTAGAAAGTTCTTTCTTCTTCCTTCACCTCACTACCTCCTATTCACTCCCTGCATCTATGATTGTGACTCTTACTTGTCTCCCTAATAAACCTTTGCCTCTTCCTTTCTGCTAACAAATCCATCCCCACAATTTTATTCAGATACTGGCCACATTTGTAATTCATGACCTTTCTTCATGTACAAGGGTTGAATGTTTATTAATAATAAGTCCATTGCAGTAAATTTCTTTTTTCTCACCAGTTATTGGTTTGGGCATTAGTCTGTGAATGATGCATATAAGTCATGGTATATTGAGGAGACAGAGACCATATCAGGCATTTAAACAGAGGGATACAATATATTTATTAACAAGATACTAAAGACATGGAAAGGCAAAATAATAATAATATTTTTATTATGTATTATATATTTATTATGGAGTTTATTACATAAGTTATATAAATATTATTATATATTGTTATTAGCTACAATTATTAACAATAATTATTAAAATATTATGTAGGAAATAACCACAGGAAGAAACCCCTAGGTCTGGGACACAAAGAGAAAAGTTGGAATGATTACAACTTAAAAATGCAGAGGCGTGGGCTCCATAAAGCTGGCCCCAGGCATTTGCACAGTAGATTTTGGCTGCTGATATTAGTGTCTCTGAAAGAGTGTAATGAGGTTAGTTCTTGTAACGTGGCAAAAGAACAAACTGAAATTATTTTGATGTTCCTGCGGGAACAAATTCCTGCCACCAAGATGAAGTAAACAATACTGAGGTTATGTCAAGGTAAATGGACAGCAAAAATTGCATCTCTTGCATCCAGCCACACAGTCTCCCCTAGCACCCTCTACTGGCAGAGTAAAACAAGGAGCAAGAGCTGGTGGTTCCCAGTCATCTCCGTCTCTCTCTTGGGCATTTTTTATAACATTCTTTTGGATTGCCCTAGACAGAGATTCTTCCTATAACTTCAAAATTCTTTCATCCTTCATGGTACAACTCACAACCTATTATGCCTCTTAGCCCTTCCAGTCAAATGTGACCTCTGATTTACAGGCTTCTCCTATGTTTGGCTTTTGCCTCCTGTTATAATTAGTTAATGGATGTGCCTTGACTTCATGGATTCGGAGTCAGACCAGAGTTCAGGTGCAGGGTTCATTATGTAGTAGCTCTGGGTCCTTGGATAAGTTACTTAAACTCTCTGTCTCAGATTCCTTATGTGTTAGTTTAGAGGCACAAGGTTCTTGTTTAATCTGTTCAAAAACATTCCTTTAATGAATAGAGATTTTTATTCTTTTTCTTTTTTGCAGTCTTTGGCCAGGTCTGGGTTTGAACCTGCCACCTCCAGGATATAGGGCTGGCGCCCTACTCCTTGAGCCACAGGCACCACCCAAATATAGTTTTTTAAAGGGCTCTGCATATTTTAATTATCTCTTAGTATTACAATATATCTAAATATATCTAAATGTAATCTCTTAGTATTACAATATATCCAAGTCTCACTATGTCACCCTGGTAGAGTGCAATGGTGTCACAGCTCATGGCAACCTCAAACTTTTGGGCTTAAGTGATTCTCTTGCCTCAGCCTCCCAAGTAGCTGGGACTACAGGTACCCTCTACAACATCCAGATATTTTTTGTTGCAGTTGTCATTGTTGTTTAGCTGGCCTGGGCTGGTTTTGAACCCATCAGCCTTGGTGTATGTGGCTGACGCTGGAACCACTGTGCTCCTGGTGCTGAGTCCAAATGTTAATTTTTTATTTAATATCCCCATATATTATTAATAGTAATCAAGGTATATATATGTCACTAGAAAGGGTTCTTTATAAATCTGGTGAATAAAAATAGAAATGAAATAGAGTGTATTTTTTTCTTTCTTGAAAAGTTAATGTTATCAGATTCCTTTTGATGCTGTAGTAGAATGTCAGGCTGAAACAAGATGCGCATTTCAAGGATGATAGATTAGTAAGGCTCTGGTCATTGAGAGTTTTACTCAATAATTTTGGGTGCTATTTTACCAATAAAAGTTAAAGTTTTATCACCAATAGCTTTATAAATTATTAGTAAATCATTTAAAGATTTAACATAGATTAAAAGAGAATACAACTTAGTGTTATGTTTTGTTCATAACACACAGGCCTAGAAGACTATGGGAAAAAATATAAAATTCTCATATTGCTGAATTGGCAGGGTCCAAAAAAAATCCCAGGGATTTGTTCGTTAATCTTCTGTCCTTTCAGAAATTTGCTATTAATCATTAGAAATAGAATTTCCCTAAGAGCTCTGCAGCTGTTTCCGAGCGGACTTGGTGCAGCCCCACCAGTCTGGCTCTCTAAGAGGCCATTGCGTTCAATAATGAAAAGAAGGGCAGGAAACTATCACCCCCTGGATGTGGGCCAAAGTGAGCAGAAGTTAAATTCCTGGCATTTTATTCTTGTTACGGACAGAAAATGGTTCTTGATAAAATAATGAAAGTTTTGCATAATCTAAAGGGAATTAAATTTGCCTAAGTGCCTAATGTGTTTATAAAATACGGTGAGGTGAGGTGAGGGGTTGTGGTAGAGTTTGGAGGATAGATTGGAAAAAGAAGGATGTCACGTATTGAAACTTAAATTGTACATGTCATAGTTTAATGGATCTTTGGAAGCAAAGGTTAAGTTTCTGTGCTATGCTTAGAGTTTTTCAAGAGTCAAGCCCATCTTTCCTAAAAGTATGTTTAATCTCTAGTAATGAGGATATGATCTAATCTCCTTCAAGGACTATATTAGGAAAATAAAGGTAGTATTATTCCATGTTTGAAAGTGAATGGAAATTTTACCCCCGCTCCATCAAGATTGGCCTAACCACCAATGTAAATAGCTCTTATTTAGTTATTGATGTCATATGCGAATGTTTTTTGAAGCAAAAACAGACAACCAGTTCAGCTTTGTAGTGAAGCAGACATGGGCCTCAGCTCTTGGTGATCACAGGAAAGTTCCTTAGTTCCTCAGATTCAATTGCCCCACCTGTAAATGGGCAGTAGTGCCTCGACTGCAGGTGTGAGCGTCCTGTGACGTGCCTAATATAATTTCCACAACACAGAGGAGACGCCCAGCAAATGACAACTAGTATTGCTGTTATTATGTATTTCTAGTGTTCAGGTTGGAATTATAGGACCAAGGGACAGTTTGATAAAACGGTAAAAACATATTTCTATAAACCTAACATGGCAGATGTTTAAGGCATACTCCTCTGTAGAGTACGGAGAGTTACACTAACCAAAGATTCCGTCTGAAGTCACCAATAATTCCCAGTGTCCTTCCCTGAAGTCGTTCCTATTTACTTATCTCTGTTGTCAGTATCAGGAAAAGCAAAGCTGACTCTTAAGCCTCCAATATTTGTAATATCGTTGTGGGGAAAACAACAAAAAAGGACGAGCGTGGCAGGTTTATGGGGAAGCAAAACTATTAGACGGAAAGGTTTTCTGTGCATGATCTTTATTTGAAACTGCACTGGAAATTATAGACCTTGCTGCTTCTATTCCGTTAACCCCCTGAAGTTAATTGAAGCTAAATTACACAGTGCAAACTTAAACAGGAGATTCCTAGGAAATGTTTCCCACTCGCTCTCTATAACGTATTATTCTACATGCCAACTTTGAGAGTTGCAGAACTGAATAAAGTTTAGCTGGGTCAGAAACAGGGTAACAGGAGATAATTAATTCTCTCCTGTTTAAAAAGTTTGCCTCTCCTTGAGTTCTTGATGTTTCAGCTGCAATGAGGAATAGCTAGGAACTGACAGAGCCGTGGGAAGGTGTGGGGGGAGGAGAGAAGCCGATTCTTTGTAAATAAAATGATTCTCCGTACTCTGTTCTGATTTCTGTATGTGCCCAAAGAAATGAAGACCAAGAAGCCAGTTTATTGAATTAGTACAGAGAGTACCAAAAAGAGTACTCACGTTTTAAGAAAGGGGAAGGCTGTGTTAAAATTGTAATCGTCAATAGATGCTCACAACTTTTGTTATCTTGTATCTGTTGTAATTACAGAAGTGAAAGGTGACTAGTGTGTTACTATTTTAGCACAGTCTTTTTCCTTTCTTAAAATATGTGCACTTTGGGGGCACCCTCTGTATGAGAGAACAAACACAGCTTGCTAACCGTCATTCTGTGGCAGCCCCGTAATGCTTCCTTGTTCTCTGATTTTATTTTTACTTGATCATAAAATATTCATTCCTACCAAAAATACATTTTAATTATATTAAAGTTACTTTTCTCACCCGTTTTTCACCTCCGTCTCTCTAATCTCATGGTTGACTGGCAAAATGAATAACTAAATTCCTAAGGGTCCAAATCCAGGGCCTTTTGATGATACAGAGGGAATCCAGATGTTCACCCTGCCCCCTACCTCCTATAAAGGGTTTCATGGAATTTGTTGCTGGCCGTAATATGCCTCCTAAAAGACAGTTTCCTCCTGCAGATTTACAGGTAATATTAAATTAAGTTTCCACCTTTTATTTCATATAGCAGATGAAAAGGCATCTTCAGAGCTGGCTTGTTACCTCCAGTGTCTGGATTCTGCAGGTGCTCATAGGTGCACAATCTCACTGTGATGTCACTTAAGGTAGACATGTTGAAGGCCATTCATTTTTTTCTAAGTTTACACATTTGTGCCTCTAGCTAGTCATAGGAACACGTTGCTCTGTTCTGACCCTTGGAGCAGTGGTTTTCAATCTTTTCTATTTCTTGGCACACTGGAATCCATAGTCAAACTTCAGCAGCACACTTCAATTACACTGATCCAAAAAAAAAAAGTATAAAAAAGAATATACTTATGGTGCCTTGAACGTCTTTGGAAAATTATTTATTTTTTAATTAATTATTTACTTATTTTTATTTTTTGGAAACAGTCTCACTCTGTTGCCCTGGGTAGAGTCCCAGGGTGTTATAGCTCACAGCAACCTCAAACTCTTGGGCTCAAGAGACCCTCTTGCCTCAGCCTCTCAAGTAGCTGGGGCTCCAGGCACCCACCTTGATACCTGGCTAGTTGTTTTATTTTTTGTAGAAACAAGGTCTTGCTCTTGCTTAGGTGGTCTCACTCCTGAGCTTAAGCAATCCTCTCACTTCAGCCTCCCAAAGTGCTAGCCACCACTCCCACCTTTATAAAATAATTTAATTAATGATCTTTAAAAATTTTCACAGTACACAAGTTGAAAATAACTAACTTAGAGGAAGGTATATGCCAGTTTGGTCACCAGCTGGAGACAATTGGTAATAGGATAAAGTTTCATTGTGATGAAATCACATTTAACTCTGTGAAAATTAGCTTTTTTCCCAGTTAATTCCAGATAATATGTCTCAGAGTTGAAAATTCTACTTTCTTCCAGCTTTATTATGCATTTCTATAATTTATCTGCAAAACAGGCTGTGGTAACAAAAAGAACATGCTTAAAACCCACATATATTTTATAATTCCCCAGAACCATGGAGAATTCTTCACGTGATCCCTCCACACTGGGAAATAACTGAAGGAACAAGTAGATCTTTGCCCATATCTGAAAGTTAAAAAAATAAAAATAAAAACACAGAAAATTTTTGACATGTTAATTGTTGTGTGAGTTATATTTAACTCACACTAGTTTTGAGCCCGGGCCTTTGTGAAGCATCTATAACTCCATGTCCTTTGACCTAATAAAACTCCATGGCCCCAGGGAAAAAAGATTTTTTTTTTTCCTAGAGTGGCAGCCAATGTGTTTAAAATAGAATTCTTATCCCAGATTTCAAAGAGAAAATACCCAGACTCTAACCTGTAGAAATTCAAGACCAATAGAAAGAAAAGAATGAGTTAGCAGTATAGAGTTGTATAAAATAAAAAGGGTGAAATAGAGAGATAATCCCAAAGCAGGACACTCAAGAAGAATTTGAACAGGAAAGTCAATAAAGTATAATAGTTTAGTAACTGATTTCAGGAGACAAGTTACTCTGAACCCCTGTTTTATGGATGAATGAAATTCTGAAATTCGAGACAGGTCATCATGCATTTCAGGGTAGCAGCTAGCAAATAAAAGCACAGCTGGAACCTTTGCCTTAAAAAGTCTGGATTTTTTTAGTTGGTTAATAATGGTAGCAATTCTTAAGATATAAATCTTTTAGAAATGTAAGATTTGTTTAAATTTTGTGTTTCCTAACTGACCATGGAATGTAATGTATAGCATTCTATTTACAGAAAAAAAAGAAGAAAAAATTAAAAGAATGCATAAACTATCCAAGGTAAAACAAAAGCTCTGTCCAAGTTTTTCTGAAAACACAGGTTATGTTTGAAGAATAAAAGGTTTCAATTATTATATTCTGGCTCTGCCAAGAGAGCAAACACAAGCAGACAGCTGAATTTATGAGGCTGTCAGTGTTGTTTTACCTAAAGCAGAACTTCCCTCCCGTATCTATTCTCACCCTCTGAGACGTGAGATTAAGATGCTATTCTCACATTCTGGGATAAGGGATTAATCGTTTTCCACTGTTATTTCTCATTCTTTATAGCTCTATTACAATGCTCCACTGAGAATATACTATTACATGTAAAACTACGGGAGAAATCTCATCAAAGAATTAATGAACAAAAAGATGTAGGAAAAGAAAACCCTGTGAACCGCAGAATAGATTTTAAAAGTCTTCATGTCATTTACTTAAATCTTTGATATGATTAGAAATGATACAAAGAGCAGGCTTGGAGGAAAGTAATTTTTGTATCAGACGTGTCAATCACAGGGGATGTTTCGCCCACAGCTCTGCTAAGAGTGCAGCCATGACCAGCTATGGTCTGGACCATGGCACCCGTCCCAGATGGTCACAGTGGACTGGTCAGGGGCACCTGACCCAACAGCTGCCAATCCCTGGATGGGGCCTGGCCTAGATACTTTGTTCAGTGTAAAAAGCCCCATCCAAATAGGAGTGGTAGTAATTATACAGACCTATCAGATATGCTTTCTCTCTGAAATTTGGCCTGGGAAAATGAAAAGAATCAAGTAGATTGGCGCAAGAATGAAAGTAGATGGATACAAAGAGAAGCAAACATACTCGGAATAGTTGTGTAATGATAATGCTACTGAGGTAACCAGAGCTGTCTGGAGGCCTGGGGAACTTTCTGACTCAGTATCAATGAGCTGGACTGAGATTCCTGCCAAAATTCTCTCTTCTTTATTGTCACATATAGTCCTACAATAAACCTCTATTACAAAAGCTGGCCTTCTGAAGCCAGAGGGCCTTTGGGGGGTGGGGCTGGGGGTGGCAGGGGAGAGCTAATCTAAAGGAGTCTTGGATTCTTAAAGTCAAAACAGCCTAAATCAAGCAGAGAGTGAGATGAGTGTTGCTGTGTCTTAAATGTAAACCCCAAATTCACATCTTGGAAACTTAATCCCCAATGCAGCAGTGTCGAAAGGTGGAAAGTTTAAGAGGTGATTTGGCCATGAGGGCTCTGCTTGGTAAAAGGATGAATCCAGTTCTCTCTTTCTCGCCATCTTTCTCTCTTGCCCTCTCCCCTTCTACCATGTGATGATACAGTGAGAAGGATCTTGGCAGATGCTACCCCTTGACCTTGGATGCCCCAGCTTTCAGAACTGTAATAAATAAATCTGCCGAGACCATGGCAGTCTAGCCTCAACAACAGAGTGAGAATATCTTAAAAAAAAAAAAATGGAAAACTGATAGAAAGATTTGGAAAGCTCTCAGCCTGGCCATGTTACTGTTTGCTAAAAAGATTAATATGGACAGAAGGAAGTCAAGTTCTATTTATCATGACAATGGGAAAAGGACCTCAAAGGCCTTTCAGAGAGATCTCCGAGGCAGGCCAGGACTGTGTGGGCAAGGTTTCCAGAGGTGAGACCCTCCTCGAGGCTGCACATGGCTGCCTCAGGAGTCTGCACTGTGTCCTGGGGCAGTGGCGCGGGGTTGCCCCAGGCCTGGCTCAAGCATGCCCAGATGCAGCTCACGGGCAGCTCCAGAGGGCACAGGGTAAGACTTGGCAGTGTCACATGGTGCTACCTCTGAAGGGATGTGAGTGCATGAGCTGTGGGGTTGTTGTGACCTCTGCTGGGGTCTTTTCGTCAAATAGTAGGAGACAAATCCCAGGTCACAAGAAAATGCTATGAGGTATGTTTTGCAGAAAGAATGAATGCCGTGGAGGACATGAGCTGCTGCTGCTCACAAGTTTGGTTGCTCAAGATGCTACTTGAAAGTGAAGAAAAACAGACTTTATCCTCAGTTCCCTGAGACCCCACCCTTACCCACCACAAATAAACCTCCAACCACCCCATCTCTGTGAGAGATTTTCTCTCTTGTCTTCTTGCTTGGGCCAGACTGAATACAACCTTTCTCTCTATCCAGCACTGGTATCAACAGTGCTTTTAGCTGCAGTCCAAGTAGACACACCTGAGTTTGGGATTCCACAAGAGTTTCTCAGTAAACTGAGCCCAGTGAAGCCATAGGGGTGGGGCTGCCTGAGGCCTTGGGGGCCCAGCTTCTACCACAGGGGGCTTAGAATGCAGGGTATAGAGTCAAAAGAGATTATTCTCCAGCTTAAGATTTCAGATTGATGGAGTTTGGACTTATTTGAGGCCTGCCACTTCTTTCTGTCCTATTTTTCCCCTTCGGAATGGGAATGTCTATGCCCTGCCTGTCCCATTATTGTGTTTTGGAAATATACAACTTATTCCAATTTCCTAGGTTCCCAGCCGGAAGAAAATTTGTCTCAGGATGAATTGTGCCTTGAGTCTCACCTATATCTGATTTAGAACAGACTCTGGACTTTGGACTTTAGAGCTGATGCTTGGGACTACTGGAGTGAAATGAATGTATTTTGCATGTGAGAGGGATATGCATTTGGGGGCCTAGGGGTGGGATACTATGGCTGGAATGTGTTCTCCCAACTTCCCATGTTGGAAGTGCGTTCCCGATGCAGCAGTTAGGAGTTGGAACCTTCAAGAGGTGATTTACTCTTTTTTTCTTTTCTTTTTTTTTTTTTTTTGAGATGGAGCCTCAAGCTATCCCCCTGGGTAGAGTGCCATGGCATCACAGCTCATAGCAACCTCCAACTCCTGGGCTCAAGCGAGTCTCCTGCCTCTGCCTCCCAAGTAGCTGGGACCA
>CAUYQV010167181.1:0-13928 GCA_963574575.1 Galagoides demidoff
TTAGCCTCTTTAACCCATTTGTGTTATAGATCTCATTCTTTAAGACTTTATGTCTGACCTAAAAGTTGTTCATGTTTCAGCTGCTGCGCATGTTTGAACACCATGATTTTAGAGAGATTCTAAATATCTCAAAATTGCAGACATTCAGTTAATAAATGTTAACAGAATATGTCAATGCCAAGGTGCCAGCTTATCTTTATCATTTACAAACTAAAGCCATGACTCTGAGGCCAGAAATATTTGCCCAATAATCCAGGTCTGTAAGTCAGACTGGGAAATTACCCTGACAGGCACGATACCTAGTTCTGTGGGAGGCTCCTTGTGCCTGGCAGCCACTACCAGTATTTTAAATTGAATTTCCATCATTAACATAGTAATGATCCTCATTTTATTTCTTAATAGCATGTTGATAGTCGACAGGTAGATCAACCGTGTAAGATTTTTTTTCTCCGATGTCATTTGCCACGCTCCCACCGTGGGTGTGAGTTTCAGGGATTTTCTTGACTCATACCGGTTGCTAAGTAACAAGGAAAGTACAGCTGCAGCCTCACTTCCTTCAAACTGCTGCTCCCAAATATGAAGAAAACCACAGACGTTCTATTTTTGTGTTCGGAACTCACTGCTTTCAAAGCTTCTGTGTCACAGTCTCTGAAACATAATGGTGAAGGCAGAGAAATTACAGGCCAAATAATACTCCAAAAAAATGTTTTCTTTCTTTTCTTCTTTTTTTTTTTCCTCTAGATGCAACACAACTATTTCTCCTCTACCGGTGAGATTTCCATTATAGTCCTATAATGCATAAATTGCACCAAGAACAGAGAAGACTCACTGCTCAACCTTGGGGCAACTTATTAATTTCCCAGTAACAATTTCTTTGGGTTTTAATCTGTCACATATGAAGTAGTTGAATCTGATGGCTGTTCTTTCTCTTCCAGCTGGGTGATTTTTATGAAATAGTTTTCCGTGATATCACTAAATGACTAATTGAAATTATTTCTAAATACATTTCAAATATTGTTCTAGTATTTGTATTTCATCTCCATTTGGCTTACATAGACTAGAGACATTAAAAAGACACTTCTGTTTCTAGACATTTTATAGTTCATTGCATTCTCTGTGGATAAGTAGAAATATTCCCATAAAGATAATGTGAAGTAATGACCCTACCACCATGTTCTGTGTCATTTCGCTCCCCAACCTCCACACTCCGTCTGTGCCTCAGTCTAGTCCACACATACGGGCGGGAAGCAAGCTTGTATGTCACCTTGCTTCTGTCTTTCTGAATTCTGGGTTTTTAATTGCTTTAATGAGGTCTCACTTAGTGGCAAAGGCTCCTGCAGGATGTGGGGTTTTCCAAACCGAATATGTATCCTTGTCCATTGTAATGACGAGGGCTCATCGGTCTACCTCCCTAGTCTGCCAGCTCCTGCACAGAGAAGTTTTGTGTATTTCATTGTATATTCCCAGGACCTGGCACATTCCTTGCATATTGCTTTTACTAAACCTGTCCTATTAGTAGTAAAAGTAAACATGCTTTAAAAAATGTCATCTAACCTTTGGCTAGTGAGGATATAGTTAGCAAACTACGTCTCTCTAGAACAAAATTTCATGGAAAATGTATATCCAGGACCTGTAAACACTCTAAGAATCAACTTTTATGTTTTTCCATAGGTCATATCTTTATTAATAAGGGAAAATGTAAATAAAAAACAAGTAATCACAATAACTTGAGACTCATCTTTTTCTGTTTTACCATCATGAATAGCAAGTGTATGGCAATGGGAGTAGTTAGGAAAGGCACTACCCTTTACTTAAAAAATGTTTTTATATTATCAGCAATATTTCTCAAAAAGTCTCAGAAAAAAATTTGTTGTATGAATATTTAATTTGTGGTTAGTAGAACATCTACCAGAATCCTTATTCCAGATAGCGGTCTATTATAAATGTGTGTATTATGTGTTATTTAATATATGTGTGTGCATATAGTGTGTGTGTGTAAAGTAGCCTTTAAAAAGTTGTGTCCATCTTAACACAATAACTAAGAAAATGACATAGGGCTATGTTAAACAATGTGATGAAAATATTTCAAATTGTATATGAAAACACCATATACAATTCTGCACCCCATGATTGCTTTAATGTACACAGCTATCATTTAATAAAAAAAAAAAAAGTTGTGTGTAAGACAAGAAAGGAACTAGCATCATATAGGATTTAAATCATATAGATTTTAAAAAATGATATTAAGAATTTACTAGGAAAGAAAAACTAGCCCTTTTTCTGCCTTAAGTAAGTTAAATATAATTTTATATAGGTAGGGAAAATAAAACAAGAAATAATATAAATGTTTTATCAGGGAAAATGAATTTAAGAAAAAACTCTTCTTTCTTGGTCTACCAAATAGGCCAGTTCCCCAAAACATAAACCAACTAGCGTGGACCTAAATCAATTATTTTCTACTTTCTTGCTTGCTTATGCAAATGCAATGTTATCCTCAATAATAAAATGTAAGCTTTTAAAATATCTGTAAGATAACAGTTCTCTATTTCAGTAACAGTTTAGAATGAGCTTGTCCCCCAAATGTATTTTCTTATAATTATACCCCATAATTGATTGGTTATTTTAAGTGAATTAATAATTCATCTGAAGTATTCTTAATGTGTGAAAATATTATTGGTTTCACTTTCATAATTTAATTGCAGGATATTCACTATTTTTTCTAAGTATAAGCATGGTACTGTTAGAGTAGTGGGGTGACTTGAGGTAGTTGCCTAAATAATCAAGAGAACAAGAGCAAGTAAAGTTGTAGCAAAGAGAAAGTTTATTTTAACAACCTGGATAGCAGCAGGACTACCTAAAGACAGTGGACTCTGTGGAAGGTACAGCCTTTGGGTTTTATACAAAACGTCAAGGAGACAGTATTAGCTGCTTCTTGCAAGTCTCCCAGGGTCTTCATTAACTCTGTTAATTATGCCCACCTGCAGGTCTTAATAACAACTACCTTCAAGATCAAAATCAACCATATTCTCAATATAGCCCAGGTCAGCCTGACCCAGACATGTCCTGAATAGCCTAACCACATCCACCTTACTCTTATCTAGCTAGCTACCTAAGAGTACCATGGAAGAATGTGTGTAAAATATATTATAAGATAGGTTTATTCTTAACCATGATTTAAATTTAAATGGTCTAAAATTGAGTAATTTTTTTTTTTTTTTTTGCAATGGAGTCCAACTTTGAGGAACTGAAAGAAAAAAGGGTGGCTCAGTGGCTCACACCTGCAATCCTAGCTAGCCCTCTGGGAGGCTAGGGCTAGAGGATGGCTTAAAGTCAGGAGTTTGAGACCTGCTGAGCCACAGTGAGACCCCAGTATCTTGTGCCTATGGTCCCAACTATTGGGTGGCTGAAGCAGGAGAATCACTTCAGTCCAAGGCTTCGAGGTTGCTGTGAACTGTGATGCTGTGATGAAGCCACCATATTCTAACTTTGTAGCCCAGGAGACGGAGACAGAGTGAGACGCTGTCTAAAAGAAAAAAAGGGGGGAGGAGGGGGAAAGAAGAGGAGAAATGGAGGAAAGAAGAGATGAAATGAAGGAAATAAGAAAGGAAAGACATAAGGAGGAAAGAAACAGAGAGAGAGAGAGTTTGTTTGTTTGTTAGTTTTTTTCTGTTTTGGTACTCAAAACGTATATGAGGCAAACTAATCCATTGTCTTGACCATTGCACTTAGCCTACAGAGTATCGCTTATGCTAAAGCACTTGCTTAGTTCAGGGTGAAGGTTACATTGCACCTTTCACATCAGGGGGCTTTTTAATACATATCCCAGCAGCTTTTCTGGTGGAATCAACAAGAAGCTCTTTTCCCCCCCTCAACTCTTATCATGACTTTGTAATTAACAGCCTGATGTCTGAGTCTTCCTGTGTCTTAGTCAGCAGGCACATATGTTGAGAGATGACTGTTTAGCACGGACTGAGACAACTTCACAGTTTCTTTCCCTGAAGAAAACTTTTCATGGTAAACACAATGGTACACAAGAATGGATAGAAATTAGCAAAAACTTTTTATCCCCATGAATGCATCCAGTTTGCTAATAGTTCTTTCCAAACTAGTTCTCTTGGACGAAGCCAGAGTACGAATGAGCGTAGACTAGAGGTTGATAAGAAAAAGAATACAACTACTGAAATGCTAACTGATTCCAGCCATGAACTCTATTACACTTCTTCTGAATGTGGACAGAGGGCTCCTTTCACATAAAAAGAAATCATAGTAAGGTTCAGAGAATCAACGTACACATTTATTGGACTATATCAAGAATCTCCTTTTTCTGTTCTCAGGCTTCCTGTCTTTGTTGAACAATATCCTAAATTTGACCTAAAAAAACCTGGACACGTTGTGAGTTCTATTTTCATTTTAATCCAGCCACCCATAAAATTAAAAACTGATTTTGCTGTTAGGAAAACTTGTCATATAGCTGTAAAACATGATAAACTCATTCAGGGTAAACTAGAAGTTCTTTTCTTCTCTAACCCTTATCTTGACCTGGTAATTAAAAGCTCAAACATCAGAAACAATTGAGAATGGCAAAGACTGCTGGGCACAAGGGACTCTCTAATCAACCAAAGCTCTGAGAGACTTGACGAAACTCAAGCCTCGCTTTCCAGCAGCCTGTGGCTCTGTGCCTGGGATGACTTAGCCTCCCTCTTTTCTTAAGTTTCTGCCTGAGAAAGCTAAAGGCTTTCAAAAAAAAAAAATGTACTGTTTGTTCCAGTCAAAACCTGATGACAAGCCTCTGATTTCTCATTTCATAGTGTGATTACTTTGAAAAACACTTTTAAATATTTCTCTGTCCCTGTGAGATACATATATATATATTCTACAACTCCGAAACATCTTTCTAAAGAACTTGGGAGCCATTTTTTTGAAAAGTAATCTTAAGAAAGGAAAATGCCCTTGTCTCCTACTCTCTATGAGAGGGCAGGAAGATGATTTCAGTAAGCCCTGGGTAGCAGACAAATCAGGCCTAATCACATCCCCTAAAGTTTTCCCACATTCTCCTTTAACGTATACCAATGTTTAAAAGGCCTTACATTCTTTTGCGTGGTAGCGCTGAGCTCAGGATACACTGAAGTCTCCCCCCTAGTACAGTGGTAATAAAGAAAATCTGTCTTATGGCCTTTAACGAGTGTCTGGATTTGTTTTACTTTGACAAAGCCCAAAGGCAAAGATCATATGAAGGATATGGCCTTGCCACACAAAATTTAGTTAATATTCTTAAATTTTAACTTAATTCCTTTTCAAACTTAATTCCTATTTCTATTAGTTTCTAGATCTTTTTTCATTTGTTTGAATTATAGTTTTTAAAATTATTATATGTATACTTGTTCCCTTTCCAATAATACAGGTATCTTTGATCTTTGTAGGTGTAATTTCATTGTTTTATATTCCTTCTAATTCTTATATATAAATACGTCTTGTACATTTCCAAGTCACGTGTCTGTTTATTTTTGATTTTACGTTTGTCAGAAATCTAGTTAAGCAAATTTTAATGCCTGAATTGAGCAGTCTTTCTTCCAGGAATGTCTTAAATATCTTTTTATAGGCATTTAGGTTTATGTTAGTCTTTACTTGACAAAATTTAGTCTTGTTTCTAAATCTAAAGAGGTTCACCTACACATTTCTTTGTAAACTCTTAATTTTAGCAAAAACCCCTGCTAAGTTAGTTTAGCAAGAATCCTCCACCCCTGACACCTCATCACCCTTGATGTTGGATCAAAATGTCTCACTCCACATCACTGGAATCTGTTCACTTGGCCTTCCTTGAGCAGAAATCCTATTAGATTTGTTCAGTGGATACTATTCCTAGAACTGATGTCACTTCTTACTAATTTTTCATCTGCCAACTCCTCTACTACTTGGTTATGTATCTCCACTTATCCCTGTTATAGTCAGGAAGGAGCCCAGTTCTATACTAGGAATTATTTTCCCCTATTGCAATAGTCTTGAATAAAATTTGTCTTTGCCACTTTAACATCTGTTTGTCTCTGATTTTGACTGTATTTGAAATCAAAATATTTAACTTTCAGTCTCCTAAGTGCAAACACAAAATACTCAAAATTGAAATCCATATGTTTGCTAGCCATTGGTAGTGAATTCTCATAGATTACTATTTTTTAACTTCCAACAATAACCAATGTTGAGACAACGTTCTCTGTTGACTATCACTGCCAAATGTGTGTTATTTTTATTTTTTCCATCTAACTTTTTATAAATTCAGGCTCTATGCAGTTTCCTTCACAATTAGACCTATTGTGTGTAAGCACAAGGATTTTTTTTGCATTGTCCATCCATTAACTAAAAATCTAGATTAACAGAATGTGTACGTATCCAGAGAATGCCCAGTGTCCTCAATTCTCACTTGCCAATTTTCACAATCATAGTTTTTGCTAACTTCAGAACTAATCTCCCTTGTTTAATTTCAACTTCCATGAACCACTTTAGTATTTTATCTTTTCCAGCCATGTTAGTGTTTTTCAGCAGGAGTTTTTTGATAATTTTAGTTAATAGCAAAGTCAGAAATAAAATCTTTTTTTGTTCAGTTTTATATAGTATTTGTGCTGGTTGCTCATCAAACCTTTCTATTTAGAAATTGAAATTCTTATGGTCTTTGAAAATGTCTTCTACTATTTTATTTGTACATTTGTCACATTCACTATACTTTTCCTTTCTGAAACCTCTATCATTCAGGTGTCAGATCTCCGGATTAATCGCCTTATTTATTTAAGTTTTCTCTTCTAATTTTTCATTTATTTCTTTTTATTTTATTCAAACATATATTTTAGTAATTTTATTGCATTTGGCAATTATTATTACATTTTAATAGTTCCATGTTACTCTTTGCATGTTTCTCTCTCTCTCTTTTTTTTTTTTTTGTAGAGACAGAGTCTCACTTTTTCACCCTCAGTAGAGTGCCGTGGGGTCGCTCCAGCAACTTCCAACTCCTGGGCTTAGGCAATTCTTCTGCCTCAGCCTCCCAAGTAGCTGGGACTACAGACGCCCACCACAACGCCTGGCTATTTTTTGTTTCAGTTTGGCCAGGGCTGGGTTTGAACCTGCCACCCTCGGTATATGGGGCCGGTGCCCTACTCACTGAGCCACAGGTGTCTCCCACATTTTTCTCTTATAATATTCTGTTTATGAACTTATAGGTCCTGCATTATTTAACTCTGAATATATGAATTAGGTTTTTACATTTTTTTCCAAGAATAGGCTGAATCTCCATATTTCTTTCCATCTGTATGTTTTAGGTTCTATATTCATGTTAAAGACTTTTCTGTAACTGCCTGTTTCTCTTTGAGAATATGGTACTAAAGAGCTACTGGGAAGTTCTGTTATTATCCCTGGTGAACATATTTATTAGCGTTCTTCCCAATTGTGTGTATATGTGTTCTTGTGTAATCTTATATTTGTTGAAACTGAATATGCATAAATTATTTGAGATCTCAGTTGATGGTTTTCCTGTTTGAAATACTGAAATTTCCTTCTAGAAGTTTCTTTTAAGATTCATCAATGAACTGTACTGATTTGCTGAAATGTTTCTAATGGCAGAATGTTTAGGTCTTTTTTCCTTAACTAATCAGATCTCTGGAGTAACGTAATACAAACTTCTCCTGAAAAGCATAAGCTATGCTCTAGAATTTTGGAAGTCAAATATAAGATTTATCAAACAAAAAATAATGTGGTTTTTACTGCCAATAACAATAGTTTCATCATCTAAGAGTTTTGTCCACATCTTAGTTTTCTCTTATGTTACTTACCAGTGAAGGATCAATGGACAATTCTTTCCATATTATCTTCACTCTAGAGCCTAAGTAGTGGATCAGGCTTTATTTGGCAAAGCTTTTAAATTTATTGCTCAAAAGTTAAACATCTCGTTTTCCTTTTTGTTTCATAGTCCAAATGAAGTAACATGAGCAAGGCTTTGTTGATCACTAGAGAAGAATAACCCTGTCCCAGAGAGAGGCAGAAAGTTTATGGTAATAATAATAGGATTTATTATAAATAGAACTGATAATCTTGTTTTGTTTGCCGATTATCGTTATTTCACTTGTTCTCTTATTTCTACTCTTCCGCGATTATCCTAAATGTGGAATAATTCTTAGTTAACTTCTGGAAAGAGCTAACCCTTTTTCTGCCTGGATTGTGGTAGAAGAGTTCCTCAGCTGCTCAGGGTACGGATCATGACTCATGTCCATATGTTCCATGAAATGCTTCGCCTCAATTTCAAGACCACTTGAGGAACCAGAAATTGTCATTTTTTGAGTTAAAATATAAAAAACAATGACAACAAAAATTTAAATCCTGTTCCTTGTGAAATTACTTTTACTGTTAAATATTACATACATTTTATTAAATTTTATGTAATACTATATTTATTGAAAATTTAAAATGGCATAATGGCTGTAAAATGTGCTATAAATATGGAAAACTCATCAAGACTATTGAAAGAGAAGAAAAGATGAGATATTACACTCTACCAACACAAACCTACATCTTACTCTCTTACCCCTATGAATTGAAGAGTTTTAAGTCATAGAAGTGAAAAGGAATGGCATTTATCAAGGCAAGGTAAAGATGGTTTACATTAGAAAAAACTAAGTGAAAATGAGAAGTTTGTGTTGAAATTTCTAAAGTGTCTAGTTTAAAGTAAAGATAAAAAATTGAGTTTTTCCAATTTGTGTCTGCAAAGAAAAGACACAGGGCAGGAAGTGGCCCTGACAATATAACGAGGGAGAGCTTTCTGTCCCTGAAGAAGCTTAGTACATGGCACATGGGCTGCCTTCCTGGCATTCCCCCCAAAGCAGCCTTATACTCTTAAAAGTTTTAGAAAGCTTTGGAGTCTTATAAAATAAAGACTGAATCCAGTTAGTGCTAGTCAAATGGCAGTGAAAAATGTTGAATTTTTATCATCAGAAAATAAAACATGCCCATGTCTTGGGCTGTCAGTGAACAGTAAATGTTATGATTTTTGTATCTTTTGTATGTTTTGGTATTATTTATTGGCACCTCATTGGAACTTAATAAATTGAAGGTTTTGTGACTAAAACCTTCAATATAATTAAAGTAGAATATCATAGTTAATCAACATAATAAATTATATTTGAAATGTATCATCAGATTAAAAAGAATATAATAAACATGCTGCATCATTTAAATTAAAAATAAAAGTATGTTTATTCACAATATAGAAGAAAGGGATTAAAAAAATCCATTACACATTTACCCAAATCCTTCATTTCTTACTGCTTCCATGGGAGAGTTTTGAGTAAAAAGGCATGAGCTTTCCTTTTGCTAAAATTTCTCAATTAAGGCAGAAATAAAGAAACCACAGGATGGTCTTAGCAGGGGTCTTAGTCTGCTTGGGCTGCCATAAAAAAATAGCATAGACACAGTGGTTTACATACAGAAATATATTTTCTTACAGTTTTGGAAGCTAGAAGTTTAAAATCAGGACATGGGAATGGTCCATGTCTGATGAGGGCTTTCCTTCTGATTTGTAGATGACCATGTTCTTTTTTGTCCTGTGTCTGGACAAGGAGGAAAAAGAGAAAGAATGTGCAAGCTTTCCAGTAACTCTTATTTTAAAGGCACTAATCCCATTATACCAGTATGTTCCTCTGATGATGTAATTGCCTCTCAATGACCCCATCTCTAAATACTATTACATTGGGTGTCAGGGCTTCAAAATGTATTTGAGGGGCATACAAACATTCAGACCAAAACAGTACCCACATGCGAAATGGTGATAATATAAATCTGTATGACTAATAAAAGAAATTCTACAGATGGACAGAGTTTAATTTCAATTTTATGAGCTTATATAGTTTTTTTTCCTTTTAAATAAAGATTCTGACATAAAGATATATATCCTTTTTGCAAATTATTAATAGCATTTCCATGAGCATTGTTTCTTGAAATGATTTGTAAAGACTACATGGGAATCTATAATCAAACAATTTTTCTTTCAATGGTATGGAACTTAAAATTCAAATGCATTTTAATGCTTAAAAATGTCAGTCCTTATCTACACAAACTTGGGATTTTTTTCAATAACATCTTCACTTTATCCTTGTAACTTGGAAAGTTAACATGTAAATGGAAATAAGGAAAACATATAGAAATAAGTTTTCAAATAATCTACAATCATGTTAAATTATAAGATGAGGGGAAGCTATGTCTCATTTATTAAAAAACACAAACTCATATTTAGAGATTTGTTATATATAGACAGGTGTGGTGTCACAAGAGACCACTTTGCATCATAATGGATAATTTAAACATTTGTGTCCATGACTATTTATCCTTTTCATAGAAAGTACTATAAATTCTAAATGCTAGCTTACTTCTTAAACCTGCCTATTATACATTTGGTATAAGTATTCAATTATTACTTATTTCTTGGTGTCTAGTTGTCAGATGTTTACTGTGCCAAATGATTGCTACTGGCAGCATTTACACTTAGATACTTGGGGAAATACGTAAAATTATGTGTAAAACACTGATGCTATTAATGTCTAATGGAATTTCATCGCTTTAGAACACATTAGTAATAAATATTTACAAATTATTTTAGTTCAAATTTTTAGCACAATGAATAAACAGTAATATGCAAAAGACCCAAACTTACCAAAAAAAAAAAAATACAAAAAATCCTTCTGGCATCTATGAATATTTCTAAACTACTATAGTGGTAAATGAACATGATAATCTCCATTTATAAAAGTAAAGAGATTATTTTCTCTTTTCTTTTCTCTAAGAATTTTTCTACGTATTTTCTTGAAAACAATAAAGCTGAGTCCTGAGTCTTTAGTCTTTGAAAAAGAGCTAAATATCTCTAAAGATTAAGGATTAGTTTCCTGGGGTTTCTGCAAATTTGGGGGCACCCTTGAAACATGCTAAGATTTAAAATTACCAGGAAGACTCACAGAACTCAAAGAAGGATGGAGTTGATTAAGGAGAAAGATATGGGTTAAGATTAGACAAAGAAAAGGACCACAAAAGAATCCAGGAAAACTTTGAACACAGAGCTCCTATGGAGCTAATCCCTAGAGTCAGCACGTATTATTTCTACCTTCCATGGATGACAACATGCACAGAATACTGTCAACCAAGGAAACTCCCCACACTCAGATATTTTCCTGAGGCATGATTGATTGCCCACAAGGTTAATCTCTCTCTCAACACTGAGTAATACCCTGTGACCTGAAAGCCATACTCTAAATAGCATAGTTGGCTTTTCTGGGATAACTAGTTCCTGCCCTAATGCTGTTGAAGGTTAGCAGCTGCTATTACTTTCCAGTGTATCCAGTCCCTTTGGTAATCAAAGACAGTCCTATCAAGTATGACAGATTACCTCTCAGAAGCCAAAGGAAGTGTCCAGACCTGTGTTTGCACAAGGCCCAATCCTTTACTGTACTTATGCATTCAATGATTTAGAAATATCACACAGAGAGGCAACCAGGCCAGGAGCCAAGGAGCTGCAGCCATGGGAGCTCCAAGACCTCCACTTGCAAGTCTCCAAGTCAAGGTCAGTTTTCTTCCTGTCAGTGTTCCACTTCTGTCTTAGGCTACAATTGTCTTTCTGATCCCCTTAGCTTTGTATTTTAGAAGAGCTAGTTTTGTTCTCTGTCAGGCAACTTTTTTCACTTTTCTCTTTAACACCCAACATCCCCATTTAAATACATTACGTTTACATACGTTAGCTGGGCTTTAGGGGTGCATGCTTACAGCTACTTGGGAGACTGAGGCAAGAAGATTGCTTGAACCTAAGAGTTGGAGGTTGCTGTGAGCTATGATGCCATGGCTACTCTATGCAGGGCACAGAGCAAGACTCTGTCTCACAAAAATAAATAAATGAATAAGTAAATGAATAAATAGACATTTTTACATATGAACTGTAGGTTGCTTTGCATACATACCTGTATTTTGATGTTTTTTCCTACCATGTAGGTGCCAATTTTAAAAATTGTCCCTTTCTACTTTCTAATTTTATATCTTAAAGACCTTTCTGAGTTTTCACCTAAATATATGCACCACATGTAATAGTTGTATCATCCTTAACTGAGTCATGACATTGTTTCTGATCATTGGAGATCTGTAATTTCGTAGTTAACACTAAAAGGAAGAAGTTGTTGTAAATGTAGAAATTTCCTTTTAAAAACTTGTTTTCTTGAATACCTTCCAAGGTGAGAAAGACAACCTCCTTTAGTTTTCAAGCCCTATGTCAGATTTGCCAGAAAAGAACGGTAGCCATGACAGGAGGTTTCTGTGGGCCCCAGAGGTTATGAAGCTTCGGGAGCAGTTGGGGTGACGGGAGGGCCTCTTCCTTGTGAGGAACATCTTTCTGGTTTGTGTTCAGGTGCAGAATTTTTATTTTATTTTATTTTACCTTATTTATTTTATTTTTAAAAAATAGAAATACCGTGCAGAAAATAAAGTTAAATTCCAGGTCTGAATAGAATGTTCAGCCTTTGGATGGCCAATACTACTAATAAATACAAATAGAAAAATCAGGATAAATTACAAAATTCATTTTATAAGACTTCAGAAGAGCTATTTAAGGAACAAAGGCTAAATGGATCTAGGGGGATTAAAATGACTTAATGTGAAAACAGGCAATCACCTTTTTGTTTTATCCCTCCCCAAGGAAAAAACTGGACACAGCCTGAAAATGTACTGTGGTTAGTAAGCAGAAGCCATGGATTAGAAAACAACGTAGAAAACGACCATTTTTCTGGCAGCTGTATCTATCTGGAATGGCAGCAAAACAGCTGGTTAGGGGTTAGGGACCAGCCCCAAACTACACTCTGAGTTCTTTCCCTGTGACTAGCAGAGGAGAGGGGGTGGGGGGAAATGAAGAGTCAAGACGCAAAGAGAAAGGGGGCTGTACACCTCCAAGCGTGAGGATCCAGGCCTTCTCTGCTTTTATTGCACACATCACTGTTTTAATCATCTCTCTAACAGGGGAAGGCTAAATCCTTACACCATGGTTCTTTCTGGGCTTGCATTTTCTCACCAAACTGTTTCTTTAATTAACTATGTTAATTAGACTGATTTACCTTTTACTATTATCACTCTAAGCTATTTATGATCTTAAGACAAACAGAGCATGGGACAGGAAACACATTCCAGGAGCAGGGTGTTAAAACAGACCCCAATCAGACCACACACACAAATCTCAGGACTGGCAATTAAACCCCTGGGGAGAACCAAGAGATGAACCCAGCTACTTACCCCTATATGATCTTTGACAAGCCAATTAAAAACATTGAGTGGGGAAAAGATTCCCTATTTAACAAATGGTGCTGGACAAACTGGCTAGCGACCTGCAGAAAACTGAAACTGGACCCACACCTGTCACCACTAATTAAGACAGACTCTCACTGGATTAAAGACTTAAATTTAAGACATGAAACTATAAAAACACTAGAAGAAAGTGTAGGGAAAACTCTTGAAGAAATAGGCCTGGGTGAATGTTTTATGAGGAGGACCCCCCGGGGCAATTGAAGCAACATCAAAAATATACTACTGGAACCTCCTCAAATTAAAAAGCTTCTGCACAGCGAAGAACACAGTAAGAAAAGTAAGTAGACAACTCTCAGAATGGGAAAAGATATTTTCTGATTATGCTTCTGACAAAGGTCTAATAACCAGAATCCACAGAGAACTCAAATGCATTAGCAAGAAGAGAAAAAGTGATCCCATCTCAGGGTGGGCAAGAGACTTAAGGAGAAACTTCTCTGAAGAAGACAGACGTATGGCCTACAGACATATGAAAAAATGCTCATCATCCCTAATCATTACAGAAATGCAAATCAAAACTACTTTGAAATATCATCTAACACCAGTAAGATTAGCCCATATCTCAAAAT